>JBBPOR010000555.1:0-20875 GCA_038091555.1 Leccinum sublutescens | reverse complement strand
AGGATCCACCGCCAGCAGTGAGCCAGACGCGAAGGCGGTCCAAGTCGGCCATGGTCGAGTGCCCAGGTTCCCACACTTCCACCATCGACCGACTTCAAAAAGAAATGGCAGCACGCAGAACGAGCGCATGCAGGAGAATGAAGAACGTATGAAGCAGGTACTTACAACGACACCACCGGGTCCTTGGATTCTCGTGAGTTCATCGACATCTTCCTTCAAGTTGTTTGGCAAATATCTTTCAATTGTCTTATTTTTACATAGACCGAGTCCAGAAACTGGGACAAACGACTCCCGACATTGCCAAGAGCAAGTTCACGTGCGGATTGCTCTGTTGCGAGAAGAAGACAAACATCAAACTAAGGCCTATGAGGTCGCCCGCCGCGAAGGAAAGAAGGTACAGAAACAGGTACAGGAAGACTACGAACTCCATGGCTGATTCTTTTGCTTGAAGTTGACAGGAAAATGGCGGCTGTCAGATTCGGCTACCAAGAAACAATTCAAGTCAATTGAAGACGTTCTGCTCCGAGCCTGTACCAACAACATTCTTGTATCTCTGGTATAACAACATCTCCGTCGTACCTGCACCCGATTTATATGTTTGCGAACAAGAGAAAACATAAAATGTACCAAGCACCGTCTTAACCTCGTCCTGGAACGCGCGCACGCCGAGCCGCTGGTACGCTTCATGAATCTTGCAAGACCAAGCTCGACATGGCGCAAAGGCGGTTGTTGAACTGTGCAATGAACTGGCGGCGACGTTGAAGTAGAATGCAGATCTCGGCGGAGCTGCCCTCGCGCGATCATATTCGAGTGGACCATATCCAAGAGTTGCGTCACATGTGGTCTCTTTGGGCAGACCAAAAGACTGAATCTTTTGTAGGTTGTTTGCATCTCAGATCCAGCATCCATTCAATGCTTTGATCGCATCCCCACCGTCGGAATCGTAGCTGTGCGTCGGGTTCGTATCACAACCAAAACAAGATGAGAAAACACTCACCAATCCCATGAGACAGCCGCTCGTCGTGTTTCGGCACGGACGACAAGGGCGACAACACCAACGAAATCTCGGGCTCCGTAAACTTGCTTAGATGGACGTGTTTTGGATCCAAAGTGGAAGGTGTAGGACAAACTGGGTGAATCTTAGTGAGGGCTCAATGGTCACAAGTCTAGCAATCAATGCAGATACATTGTCTGTGACTCATGTAAATGATATTCCCTTCGTTCATGCCTAATTGTGTAGTTCACTCGTTTTCCTTTTATGAGAGTGGAGAAATGTTTGCTGAGCTCTGGAAAGGCATCATCCCTGAGGTCGTCACTCAAAGCAAAAGGTTGTCCAAACTACATGCAGCTAGTATTGACCAAGAAACAACAGAAACTGCCACAGAAACTGCCATCAATCAGCGGCATGACCTGTATCAGGTTCAGAAATATAAATGACCATTATATCAGACCTATGAGGCAAGTCACTCACCTTCTTGCAACCACCCCTGAACTTTCTCTTGAGAAATTTGCTGGGAGTGTGCCTGAGCCTCTTCCTCTCGTTTCTGCTGCAACATCGCAAATGTTGTTCCAGCTGGGTGACCCTTAAACATCAAGGATATCTGCATGACAGCATCCATGGCTTGAGACCTTGACATCCCAGAGTGTCCTTGGCCACCAGACTGATCTGAAGGGACATATTCAGAATCTTCCTCATCCTCTGACTGACCATTGCCATTGCCACTTCCATCATCTTCATCAACATAGAGAGTTGCAGTATTTGGTGGATAATCATAACCAGTGTTGTGTCGGTCATCCAGCACTTGCTGAAAGTCAGCAGTGGCCCAGGACTTGACAACAGCAACACCATAGGCAAAATCAAGGAATACAGTGGAAGGTGCAGTTTCACTAGACCAGTCCAGGTTGGCTCGAACATCATCCTGTAGAACTGGATAGCGATCCCTAGGGTCATATGGAACAAAATGTTGCAGTGTGGTGCGTGAAGCTGGCAAGGGACCATCAGGCAAGTTCTCTATGGGAATGTCATCAGTGCCTAGGGCAAAGTTTGGTGTCTAAAAAAAAAAAGTCAGGCTAACCAAAAAAAAACAATAGCCAACCTGGCAAGTCACATACCCTCAAAAATGTGCTCCCTCCAAGATCAAACCTACAATGAAGAGTGCTGACCAAAAGAATCCCATTCTGAGTAGCATCAACATTGATATCATTTGCTGGATAGCCCAAAGCCCCCTGATCTTGATACATATTCCTGCGCTCCTGAACAATGGACTGAATATACTAACAGATCATTGTGAGATAGAGCATCCATAACAAAATTGAAAACTATACCACATCACCCTTGCCATGAGGAATAATGTGTGTAGCTTGACATATATCAGCCGCAGCTCCTGTAATGACACAGAGGTGTCCATCCCGCTGTGCAATCCTGGAGTGAAAACTGGCATGACAACAAGGATCTCGAGTGGAAGCTGAGGAATTGGTCTGGCCCTCTAGCCCTCTGTTATCAACAATATGTTGTGGATCTACTCAGGTATATTTCATTAGAAGGGTAGTTGATTTATAAAGGTGAACTGTTACCAGAGCATTGAAAATAATAATTTTCTCCAAGCTCGTCATGCTCAGTTTCAGGATTGACAATGTTGCCAGCTGGTGCATCCAAGAGATTACCTCTGGCACCAAGGGCAGCAAAAGTAGCAAAGCGGAGCCACTTGAGAGGTCGGATAGAAAGTCTACGAATATCATCAGGTGGAATGGTGAGAGCATGCATCCATTCGCCATTGATTTGCACGAAGATGTTGACCATGGTGGGGAAAGATAGGAGGCTGACAACACGCGTCACGCCAACTCGATGGATTACGCAGTCACTAGGACCCCGCTTCTACACCGTGCTCTCAAATGATAGTATACAACATTGGGTGCACAAAAGACCAAGTATCAAAACCACACTACTCCAAACCATCATGCAACCCGACCGTATCCCTCAACCTCCGAGACATGATCTCAATATACCCCTGATACGACTGCCAATCCCGCCCAACCGTCTCCGCGCTCTGTTCAGGAACAAAATGTTAATGTTGGACACGTTCACGCAACACGAACACGAATGGCAAACTCACCAGATCAAGACTCGATATCCGCGTCAACGCACCCACGAACCGCTTCCCGCACTCGTCCTTGAACGCGTTCACGTCCAGCGCCGGCAATAACCGCATCGACGCTCGCAAATTCGGAGGAGCAGCCTGCGGCAGCGACGACACACCATCGCTCGACGCCTCGACGTACCGCGCCACGTGCCGCCACAACAACAATAACAACATCTCCGTCGTACCTGTGCCCGATTTTCATATAGCACTGGCGAACGAAAGAAAACATAGAACGTACCGAGCACCGTCTTCACTTCGTCCCGGAATGCACGCACGAGCCGCTGGTACGCTTCGTGAATCAACGATCGCTTTTGCGCCATGTCGAGGTCTTGCAAGAATGCTGGATCCGAGATACAAACAACCTGCAAAAGAGTCAGTCTTTTGGTATGCCTCAAAAGACCACATGTGACGCACCTCTTGAATATGGTCCACCCGGATATGATCGCGCGAGGACAGCTCCGCCGAGAGATCCGCAATCTGCTTCAACGTCGCCGCCAGTTCGTCGCACAGTCCATTCAACGCCTCGATCGCATCCCCAACCGTCGGAATCGTAGCTGTACGCCGGGCTCGTATCACATCCAGAACCAATACGAAAAATAAACACTCACCAATCACACGAGACGGCCGCTCGTCGTGTCTCGGCACCGACAACACGGGCGACAACACCAACGAAATCTCGGGCTCCGTAAACTCGCTTGCAGCACCGAGGTACTCGATCACCGCTCGCTTGAGCAACAGCTCCTGTCGTCGCACTTGCACGTCAAACTTGGTCTCGGCTTGATGCCCGGGCGCAAACACGCTCGCGAGCGCGATCTCGGCCTCCGTCTGGGGCCGGACAGACTGGCTCCATCGGCCGTTACCCAAGCACCGCGCAGCCAATCCCAAAACCGCACCATGTATGCCCCCGAAACCGGTATTCATCGTCGACTGTTCATAGTATCACGTCCGTCAGTTCGACAGGCTAGTAAACACGAGAAACCGACTTGCCAGCTCCGATTTGGGAACGAGTGGAAGGAGACTCCCGCTGAGCGACACTAGCAAATGGATCTCTTCGATATACGACAACGCCACCTCGTCGCTGTCGTTTTTGAGCATGATCACGATCGTGTCTCGATGGCTCGACAAAAACTCGAGGGCCTAAACAAGCGAATCAGTACAACAACGCAAACGAACCGATCGTGACGCGCCCGACCCACCTGCTGATTCGCCGTCGTGTGCTTCGTACCCAGCGATGCAAGCATGGCCGCGACCAGTTGCAGCGCCGGCATAAACAATTGATGATACCGCTGGATCGCACAAGGCAAAAACGAATCTTGGTCTACGAGCGCGGGTGAGCCAAAGCAGAGCCGCGATCAACGACGACGAGAAAACGCACCCATGAACGACTGATCCTCTTCCGGCCTCGTATCCAAAAACTCGCACTGCGACAGGATCGGGAGGATCTGCGCTTCCAACAACCGCTCCGCACCCAATCGCGTCTGCGCCATGCGCGTGAACAACGACATCTTAGCCTCATACACATACAACGGGTTCAAGTCCTCTGCGCAATCCGTCAGTCCACACACACACGCGACGAGAACTCGACACGGCTCGACGCACCCGGATCAGGCTTCAACACACACTGCAAATGCATCTCCGCCTCCTTCAACCCCCTCACGAAATTCGTCAGGACGCCATACCGCATCAACGCCGCCAACAACACGCGCGATGCGTCCCCGCGACACAAATGCGCCAGCGAATCGAGCAGCATGAACGCCACCGTTTTCCACACTTCCGTCCCGTCGATCGCGTCCCGAGATATCGTGCCCACCAACCGCTCCATCGTGTTCTTCATCACGGACAACGTGCCCGCTTCCAACGCAGACGACGTGTGCACGTGCGCAGGCATCGGCGACGACCGCGACGACCCAAACCCACCGCGGCTCTCCGCCAGCGAAGACGATAGCTCGTCCCTCGATCCGAGCGCAGACACCGACAACGCCATCGACCGCTTTCCAAACGTATCGACCAGAGAGGAGGAGGTTTCCACGTCCGCGTGCCCGTCGTCCGCAGAAACGAGATGTAGATAGTTGATCAAGCAAGCATACAGGTTGCCGCGTACCAGTTCCGAACGGTTATTGTCCAACACGCACTCGAGCAGGCTCCGAAGAAGACCAAACAGGCGCTCGGTAGGCAACGAACCCGCGTCGACGTCGCCTCCGGCAGATTGAAGCATGACTTGATGTTGTCGGTCCTCGCGCAGTTTCGTGATCGTAGATAGAATAGCCTCGGAAAGCAAGACGGCCGTTCCTTGTTGAACGTCGGAGCGTACGATCCCAGGTAACACGTGCAGCAGGTCGAATAGCATGTTTTCCCGTCGGTCGTGAGGCAGTCGGTGGAAGCATTTCGTGAGCGTCATGTCCAGCAGTCGACGCCACGCCTCGTAGCCAGTCGCGACCGCATGCGCCACTTGTCGTCTGTGGTTCTCGATCGCACAACTCTCCAGAATGTAGCCCGTCTCCGTGTTGAGCTTGTCCGCCTGAGCTGTCGTCGTGATACAACCTTGCGAATGCAGCGTCCGGCATGCGGTCGTGAGAAGCGACAACAACGCCAACTGATCGACCACCTCGCACCCCGTCGCGTCGACGCGCACGCACGTCTGCAAGTTCAGCGACCCGAGATACTCGAGGTCGATGGCCGTCGTCGTGAGCGAGTCGGACCAATCGAAACTCAACGACTGCACCAGTTCAATGATCCGCAGGTGCGACTGACCCATCTCCCTAAACGGCTGCACCCCCATCCCCATCTCGTCCACCCAATCCACCTCGCCCGCGTCCGTCCCATATAGAATCTGCAGAATCTCCAAAACGCCCTTGTGATGACCCTTGTTCGTCAACACGTGCAAATCCAGCGCCGCCAGGTCCAGTATCCGAGAACGCAAGTCGATAAACGCGCGGAGCGTCGCCACGCTCGTCAACACGCGCGACCCGTCGTGGTACAAAACTTCGATAAACGGCTCTTGCGTCGCTTGTGGAACCTTGGACGGAATTACCGCGAGATGACGCACGAAAAAGTCTTCTCGCGTGCGCAGATAGCGCATCGTCGCGTCCGACGTACGAGGGTGCAAGCAGAGCTGGTGGATGATACGATAGCACCGCTCGCTCAGAGCGGGCAGGACGTTGAAAAGAGGTTCCGCGTGCATCGTCGCCGCCTGTGCCCTGCGCGCACCTTGCCTATCCTTGCCCTTGGCTCGCATCCGCGGCACGCCCACATTGACGATGTCGAGAATGACGTGCCCACACGTCCGGCGCGCGCCGATCGCATGCGGGTCTTGGATATGATACTCGCTCTCCGCACCACCAAACAAGAGGAAATGACCAACGTTCGGGTATGCGGTCCCAGCTTCCGTGTTTCGAACGAGAAGGTCGAGGATCGCGATCCTGATTGCTTGATCCAGCGGTTCTTGGCTCTCTCGATCCGCCGCACCAGCACCCGTGATTTGCTCGGCCAGCGTTTCGGACGCATCGACGTCGTCCAGGGATTCAACGTCCAGTAATTGCCTAAACCCACTGAGAATACGCTCCGAGTCCGAACTGCGTTCGATGAGCGTGAGCAGACTTGTGATGGATGTCGACGAAGACAGTTGAGATATAATTTTGACGGAGAGCAAGACGAGCTCCGGATAGGCCGGGTACACGACGTACGCCGCGATCGCAGGAATATATTTGGTGCCATACGCCAGCGCTTGGTCGAACCGCGTGTAAAACGAGCGCGAACGCACGGTCCCCACGAACGGCGCACTGTCAAATTCGGACAGGATGGGGACCAGCACGTCGAGGAAGACGTCTTGAATCTCCAGCACTCGGCGAATGATCCGAAGCACGCGAATGATCGTCAGCAAAAAGAACGGCTCTTCAGATGGGAGCTCGCGCTCGAAACCTTCGATGCCGTCGACGATGTAGGACAGGATGGTAGACTGGAGGGGTGAGTTCGTGAGCAGCCGAGTGAGCACTTCAAATCCGGGATGAATGAGCAACGGGATGACGGTCTCTCGCTTCAACGACCCGTCTTCGCTTCCCCGGACGAGGTTCTCGATCTCCCACCCAGCCAGGGCACGCTCGACAAACTTGAGGCACAGATCGTTCATTCTCCATCGTTCCGAGTGTCGTGCATATTCCCGGCGAGGCAATCCCGCGAACACATTGTCCACCACGAAACTAACATAGGGGCCGATTCCAGGTAGGCGGTAGGGCTGGCCCAGGGTCTCGGGAATAGTGTTAAGCGGCTCGGTGTCGGCCAACAGACTCCGCGGTGAAATCCTCTTTGGCGTGTGCAGCAACGTAGCGAGGAGATTCAAGAACGGGATGGTGGCAGGGTACAGCTTGTAGACAGCCTCCACCTCATCCAACTCGACTTCCACACCCTTGACAGGCGGCAAGACAGCGCCTGCGCCGACCGATCGCCCAGATACGCACGCACGCACGTTGATCACCTCGACTCTCTCCATCAGCATCCACACATTTTTGCATAGGTCGACGCCAGCAACACCCGCACCAGGCTCACAAAACGCGGCGAGGGCGTCAAATATGGCCCCCTTTAACTCCAAAGGAATACCAAGAGGAACGAGCGAGACTAGTGTTGGAATGGCGCGGAATTGGGTGTTTGAAGAAATAGCGAGCCGCACGGCGACAGAGCTCGTTGCCACGGTGGAAAGGAGACGGAGAAATGCTTGAGCAAGCAGTACGTCCTTGGGTCCGATGGGAATATGTTGGGGAGGCTGCTGAGTAGGTGGGTGGGGAGGCTGAGAGGCGGCAAGCGAACCAAATCCACCAAACGATGTGGCGAGAGATTGCTGAGGAGGTTGGTTGGTGCGTTGGTTCGGTGCAGGAGAAGCCCATGACTCGAGAAGGGCAAAGATCGTAGTCCACGATATCGATGGAGCAGCGTTGTATGAACCGGCGGTGCTCGGTAGACTACTGCCTGGTATCACCTCCCCGCCACCTCGAGCGAGAAAGTTGTAAGCGAGCTCGCTACATTGTTGACCCTTTGCAAGGCCCGAAAGCATGTCGTACAAGGCCATCGTCATGTTCACGTCTCGGACTTGGGTGGACCACACGGCCCATTGCAAGAACGACGGCAGTTTTCCCGCAGACATTTCCGTGATCTCCATATAGGACAGACGGTTCGACTCGCCGAGCGGCGTTGCACCCCAGAACTGGAGGGCGCGTTCGGGCGGAAGAGACGTATAGAGAATGCCGATGAGTGAGTATAGCATGGCGATGTCGCTGCGTGGTGGGGGTTGACCTTCGTTTTCGCCGCTGACGGAAGCAGTGGACCTGAACATCCTCGACCTGTCGGTTCGAACGCTCGCCAGCACGTCTTCCTGCCTCTGCTTGATTTTGCGCAACTCCGAGCTGGCATACGTGAGCAGAGACCTAATGAGGACGTCACACGCGTCGAGCACCGCAAGCTTGAATTCGTCGGCAAGCGGCTCTTTTTGTTGTTGCTCCTGCTGCTCTTGGAGAAGCTGGGCAAAAGAGGACATGGGCGACGTGTGCGTGCGTTTCTGGAGCTGAAGGAGGGAAGCAGCGAGGTAGGAAAACGCGTCTCCCTGAACGGCGTTCCATATCTGAGACTCGAGCTCGTCTGTCTTGAAACCGTCTTGGTTCTCCAACGAAGGGTCGCGGTGTCTGGTCTCGGTCATGAAGAGCGTCCACTTTAGGGCCACGGTCGCCTTTAGGCCAGGTTCCTTCCAGTTTGTGGTCTGAGCGAGCTGGCGCTTCATGTATGCGATGGTAGCCTTGTCGATGGCGAGGTTTTTGCGGACTTTACCGGCAAAGGAGTGCGGGTCTGCGGGGTCAAACGCGGCGAGGGTGGCTGCGAGGACGTAAAAGGTCATAGGGTCGTTTGGGTTGGCCTGCAGCCAATCTATCGACTTTTGCACGTCGCTCGGAGAAAAGTATCCGAGACGGGCGATCTGATAATAAACCATGGCGAGATAACGACGCTCGTACTTGAGAGAGTCGTAGCGAGCGTTGAGAATGTCATAACCCAAAGACGGTGATCCACCTAGAGTTGGTCAGCAATGCCACCAGAAAAAAAAATTAGACGGACATGTGGCAGAGGGCGCAACGGTGTTTGTCTGTGCACCTTGTCTGGCTGATTGTGCCTGCGCGACTGCGACGCCAAGGGACTCTACCTGGTTGAATACGCGAGAAGCGAGGGAGGCGTCTGCACCGGCAGACTTTTGGGCAGGCACGAGCTCCTGCCTGACAAAGGCCTCGAGGCGGAGGTAGAGCCTAGGTGCGTCGGGAAGCAACGCGAGCTCAGCCGCGTCCAAGAGGTAGCGAAGACAGTCTACGAGATGGCGACGTCGCTGGTGAAATTCGACGACGGATGCCTCGATGGAGTCGACGGGACCGATGTTTGGGTTGTCTGACATGACGCCATGGAGGATGGCGGCGACGTACTTTTCTGAGCATTGGAGGTGCTGTGCGAGGAATGTCGCCTGACGTGCAAAGTCGTCGTTGACTGCGAGAGAGGTTCCGTCTATGGATATCTTTCCTATAGAGGTGGGTTCAGCAAGACCTCAGTAATAACTAGTAGAAAGACAAACCCGAGAGTAGTTCGCGCTGTTCTTGTTGTGATGGTTGACCGACATTGAATAAGAGTCTGAGACGGTTCTTGTGTGTGATGAGGTCGTCAAAGAGGTCTTGTTCGCGGTGTGTCCTGGATGCGAGTGTGGCAGCGAGGAGGGACCTGAGAGAGTCCATGGAGAGAGAGCGTGGGAATTTAATGTTCTCTGCGACGACGATGTCCGGAGAGATTTCGTACCGAGAGTATGTAGGAGAGTCAGATCTACCTCACATCATGTCTCTCGTACAGAGTGAGCTCAGCGAACCATACGTCATCTACACTTATCGTTACTTTCTACACCAGTGGTAAGCATACATCCACCCTTCCATTACCATCCTCACATCAACGCACAGGCCACAGCTCGCCTTCCTCGTGCGTCGTCGACCCCCCTCGATCACATCCCGCACGCTTACCACCCTACCAGGCCATACCCGCCGGATCTTCCGTGCCGATAGGCGTCATCGTGTGCAAGCAGAGCATGCACAAGCACATCTCAAACAGAGGTTACATCGCCATGCTCAGCGTAAACAAGAGCTGGCGCCAACGCGGCGTAGGTGAGTTCACCGCACCGCCCACTTACCACACCATTGTCCTCAACCCACCTGACAGCCAGCACACTCGTCCGCCGCTCCATCGAAGGCATGAAACTCGGTGGGGTCACCGAGGCAAGTCATTCCCAGCCCATCCCCGATCGTTTCTTGACCTCACACCACCCAGGTCGTCCTCGAAACAGAGTTCGACAACGTACCCGCACTCTCCCTCTACGAATCCCTCGGTTTCATTCGCGAGAAACGTCTCTATCGATTCTATCTCAACGGAAAGGACGCTTTCCGTCTCGTCCTCGCAGTCCCTCCAGACCAAGACCACTCACCCACCTTCCCCACTTATCGCCCGATACGCCCGGCCTACCCCATCGACGATTCAGACGACGACGACGACTGACCGCTCCCCATCATACCACGCATTGCATCGCTCACATCGTACATACGTGCACCACATAATTCCGGCTACTTCTTTCTTGGACGTCATCTTGTATCATATAAATGTAGACTAAACTACCATCCCCCGGAAATGCATTGTCGCTTACATACACATTTACCATTGGGCCGGTGCCCATCACACTCTAAACTCTATCATCGATCCACCAAATAAGTTCGCTCTAAATTATTGGCTCGAGTGCGTAGATCAACGCTAATAACGACAAAGAAACACATTTTAATCAAAGACGACCATTTTCACAGCTCATCGTGGTCGTAAAAGGGTTCGTCCTCATCCACCGGCCCATCCGCACCAGTGTCTGCGTACAACTTGCTCGTGATCGGGCCAACGACACCCTGGATCTCGGCCAACTTCTCCTCCAACTCATCCGTCGTCGCTGTCTGCCCATTCTCGTCGATCCACTCCGTCACTTCCTTGATCCCAGACAAGAGCATCTTCTTGTCTTCGTCGTCCAACTTGCCACCAAGTCCAGATTGGTCCGCAAGTTGAGACTTGACACTGAACACAAACGACGACAGCGAGTTCAGAGATTCGATCCGCTTGCGGTTCGCATCATCCTCAGACGCAAATTCCTCAGCCTCGCGAACCATCCGTTCAATGTCTTCTTTCGATAGGCGTCCCTTCTCGTTCGTGATCGTGATCGACTCCGTTTTACCACTGGTAACAACAAATTAGTTCGCTCACTCCTATGCCCATCAATTGTACTTACGTTCCCTTGTCGGAAGCCCCGACCCTCATTATACCATTGGCGTCAATCTCAAAGGTGACCTCAATCTGAGGGACACCACGTGGTGCAGGAGGGATGCTAGAAAGCTCAAACTTGCCCAGGAGGTTGTTGTCCTTGGTCAACGCACGCTCGCCCTCGTACACTTGGATCAATACGGTTGGCTGGTTATCAGCAGCCGTCGAGAAGCTATACTCCAGTCAGTTCATGAAACTCAACCATTAAAAATTTACGCACATCTGAGCCTTGCGAGTAGGAATGACAGTGTTACGGGGGATGAGCTTCGTGAAGACTCCACCGGTGGTCTCGATACCGAGAGTGAGGGGACAGACATCGACAAGGACGACATCTTCAGTGCCCTGCTCACCCGACAGAATACCACCCTGGACAGCAGCACCGTAGGCAACTGCCTCGTCGGGGTTGATACCCTTGGAAGGCTCCTTGCCGTTGAAGTACTCCTTCAAGAGCTGTTGGACCTTGGGAATACGGGTAGAACCCCCAACGAGCACGACCTATCACCATCGCATTAGAATCATACAAATCGATAAATACGAGCCGCGAACCTCATCAATGTCTTCCTTCTTGACGTTCGCATCCTTGATAACTTGTTCGACGGGCTTCATGGTCTTGCGGAAGAGATCCATGTTCAGCTCCTCAAACTTGGCCCTGGTAAGCGTCTCGGAGAAGTCGTTGCCATCCTCAAAGGACTCGATCTCAATCCGTGTAGATTGCTGGCTCGACAAAGTTCGCTTGGCTTTTTCAACTTCACGCTTCAACTTGCCCATGGCGCGCAAGTTGCTGGTGACGTCGGTACCCGTCTTCTTCTTGTACAGCTTGACAAAGTAATCGATGACCCGGTTGTCGAAATCTTCACCTCCAAGGTGAGTGTCACCAGCAGTCGCAAGGACCTCAAAGACACCGTCGTCGATAGACAGGAGCGAGACATCGAAAGTTCCACCACCGAGATCATAGACAATGATTTGAGACTCGCCACCCTTCTTGTTGAGACCGTATGCGATGGCAGCGGCGGTGGGTTCGTTGATGATACGGAGGACCTGAAGACCGGCAATAGTACCAGCATCCTTGGTCGCCTGACGCTGAGCGTCGTTGAAGTCTGATGAACACATAAGTATTCGGATTTACAATGCAACACTTTTACCCACAGGCAGGGACAGTGACGACGGCATGGGTAACCTTTTCGCCCAGGTATGCCTCGGCAGTTTCCTTCATCTTGATCAAAACCATGGCGCTGATTTCTTCAGGAGTCTACGCGGGGCGTGTTTAGTGCTTTCCAGCGGTTCTGGTAAACTAGCAAAACTCACGAATTCGCGCGTTTCGCTCTTGTAGTTGATTTGGATGGCAGGCTTCCCGGCCTTTTCAACAACATTGAAAGGAAAATGTTTGACATCGCGCGCGAGTTCGTTATCGTCAAACTTGCGACCGATCAATCGCTTGGCGTCGAACACGGTGTTTTCGGGGTTAGAGTGGAAAGCGTTTTTGGCAGAGTCGCCAACGCTAAAAAGGTGTGAGCACAGATGAAGAATGAACAAGTTCGGCAACATACAGTCGTTCTTCGTCAGTGAAGCTGACCCATGAAGGTGTTATACGGTGACCTTGATCGTTGGCGATGATCTCCACGCGACCACCTCGTTGAACACTATTCAAACAATGAGCGAAGAGGTACAGGAGAATTACGCGGGGCGACTCACCCAACACAAGAATGACTGAAATCAAGCAACGAGCAGTCAGTAAGTGGAATGGACCGAAGCAGCGGAAACATACGTGGTTCCCAAATCTATAAAAAGAGAATTGGTCAGAATTATGGCAGCTGAAGAAGGGTGAAAGTACTGACCGATACCGATGACCGTCCCATACTCGCTCTTCTTCCCGGACTCCTGCGCGGAGGTGGCGGGGCACAAACAAATAAGTGCGACGAAAGCGAAGAGGATAAGAGTGAGTGAGGACGCCATGCGGCGTGACTTTACGCGTAATGGGCGGCGGTGTGGGCTGGTCATCGCCATGGACGACGTGGAGGAGAGAAGAGGTCCATGGTGTCGATAATCTCCAAAAGATGTTGTGCAGCATCATTTATGCGACCATCGGCATACATGGCTTCGCACTGTTGCCTCTTTTCCTCTACACGGAGGGCGAGATCCTGGACGATTTGCTCGATATCGATATCAGCTGTTTCTTGCATATTAGCAAGTCGTGCCTCATGATAATAATGAACGCACCTGAGTTCGATTGCTGCGAATTGTAATCTGCGCGTTGACGGGCGACTGTCAATCAGATGGAAGGCAAGGTGGTGAGGACGCACTTGAGCTTTTTTTTCCCTGTGCGACGGGACCGGATGGATTTGTCAAGGCTCTTTTCTTCCTCATTGGCCGCAGCAAGTTAGTGACGTAGTCCTTGAGAATTTGCACCTTGATCATCTTACAAGGGGAAAAACACCTCCTCCCAGAGCATCTGTACCAAGGGTAGGCTGTGATAAGAACAAGATCCTATACGGAATTATAGACTCACATCGTTGTGGTAGGGAGAGGCGAGGGTGTCGCAAAGTTGTCGAACGATGGTTTTACTGTCTCCAGCGACCGCAATGTCGTACTTCTCCGAAATAGCCATCGACCAGATGTAATAGGAGTGGTCGACGACGGTCCCGATTTGTCGATGGGTTGTGGTGTCCCACGCGCGTAGAGGAGGAAGAGCTTGCCCTGCGATGGTGGGCGGTGGTGATGAGTTACGATAGTAGGCTGGCCCGTTTGATCCCGTGAACGGCGGACTCGAGCCTCGTTTGTGGTCAGTGAGGGAGACAGGAAAGGCGACTTTACGCGGTATGGAGTAGCCGTACAGAGCCGGAGGGGTGGGCGGTACAAGGGCGAAAGCCAGGGGGGTAGACGCAGGAGAGAAATCGACAGTTTGTATTGCGAAGTTACGTTTGCTTCTTCTTCCGAGTCCCAGAGGATCACCCGCCTTCCTTCTCTTTCCACGTCACTTACAGGCTTCGTCAGCTTGTTTGAGAGCGATCTAGACAAGTAGCTCGAACCTCGTCGAAAATCCGTTTCTGATGTTTACGCATTAACATCCACATGTATCAGATATAATCTAATGCACTATCCGAGCGGTGTCAAAGCCCATCACACTCGGGGTGTTCAGTAACTCGCGCGCGGCAGGCGTCGGAAAATGATAGGAGCAGGGGTGCTGAGAAGGCTCGCAAAGTCCTGTGGAGGAAGGGGTGTAAGGGGTATTCACTTGCCGGGGAGCCACATCAGAAAGTGTCCAGAACGGCGATTCGTGCGAGCACGGGTGCAAGTTGGGTGCGGTGGAATCAGGGTGGTAATGGATTGCGCCGTCTCTGTGCTATCTTTGTAACTCTCCTCCTCGATGACAGCCTCACGCTGTTGCACCTTTGCATCTGTGGACCTATCGTCACCTTTGGTGATGGTGCTTGGAAGAATCCAGGAATGAGTTAGAAGCATTGTCGGGAGTTGCAGGTGTCGATGGGGAAAGTTCGGAAATAGCAAAGGGGAAAGTCCTTTCGGAGGTGACAGAAGTGGCCGATGTAGATTGATCTTGTCTCGTGATTTCTAACCACGCCTGCACTGGGCTTCACGCTCAACGAGAAGGCAGTGCGAGAAGGTGACAGGGACCCAGGTACGTCATCCTCGGTGATCGTAACAATAGAAAAAAAATAGCATTATGCGGGGTGACCAAGGGGATGCCCGGGCCATAATTCATTTGATCCCGTAGACGGTGATTTGCCATGCACCAAGGGTAACGATGTGTTGAATGAGGACGAGGATTTGAAGATGCGTTGTCCAGATGGACATGCGCTCAATCGGAGGGCGACCGAGTTCATTATAGCATGCCTCAATCTACTCGCCAAGAGAGGCCCGCAGCAAATAGAAGACTGGATTTTTACGATCAATGTATAGGTTGCAAATGTGATTGATTGCATCCCGGGAGACGGTCGCCTCGAGGTCGAGAGTGCTGTAGTCAGCTGTATGTTGGTGAAACAACTCGGGGATACCAGAATCTTCTAAATACGATCAACGTGTATCAGAAAACACGACAGTGCATCGAAGCAGCCTTACATCTTTATCATGGCGTTTTCCGGGGATTGTTGGTGTGACATACATAGTTATCGAGCTCCTACTGGAGCCAGGGGATGAACATCCAACGAAATACCACGTTGGCACCGCACAGATCAGTAACTGGTACATTGATAGAGATGTTAACGAAGAACTTACCACTGCAACGCGTTGTGAGGGTCGTACCAACCCTCATCCACTCCCTCATTCAGGACCGCCTCAAAGCCGGGGGCGAAGCGACGTCGAAATCGAGACCACGTAATGTCTGGGACAAATTTCTTCGTGCTGCGCATCCACCGGTGTTGGAGGAAACCGCTGAAGGAAGGGTCACGTATTTGGCGGATCATTTGCGCGTTCGCAATCCCTAGAGTCCTCAGTTCCCAGGTCACTCTGCGTGGTCGTCTGGATGACTAGCCTGAGTAAAGACCTGCATATCAGAGTAGAAAAGCGACATACGTACATCTCAGGCTCTTGACCATTTCGAGGTAATAAGACAATACGAGTTCCGGGTTCCGGTTAGAGTGCCAGATCTTAATCCAGAGAATTCGCCCAGAGAACAACATTTGTCGTGTTGATCGACAGTCCAGATGTCGTTGACGCCAGAGACAGTTGATCTTGCGTTGCCTTATCCCTCATAGCTCTGGGGAGTGGCATGCCCGAACCTTCGAATTCCGCGTAAGAGATCCACACTTTGTGGTGACCACTCAGTGAAAGACGTTCATATGATGAACGCGCCTTCTCGCGGTCACCTTGTTCATTGACTTCGATTTCGATGTATGCTTTACACAGGACTTCTGGCATCGAGAGTGATGATTGGGAAACTCCAAGTTCGAAAATCGCTTCTGCACGAGCAAAGTCTTCCAAAGCCATTTCCAGCTCCGAGGCTCAGCAGAATTGGTTGCGTCGTACTGTGCGAGAGTGTCGTGGTAAGCCACAGCAGTGGTAGGTTATCACGGTGCTGCAGTTCACCTCCAACTTGTAGAGTGTACGAACCCTATCGAACTCCCGTAACTGGCCAATGTTGATCAGCGCAGGCAGAAACGAAACAATTCGTGCTTTCACGTACGTCCATTTCAAGTTGAATGTAGCCTTCGAAAAGTGCCTCCTTCGGGCACATTCCAATCCCACTACTAGCCAGCAGCCTACGGGCTGCAGGAAGGTCAAACCGCCGCACCTCGAAACGCGCGCAGCCATGATCCACTGCAACTTGGCAAAGGTCCGAATACGGATTCCGGGTATTACCGACTTGATTTTTCGCCGAGGTGAATTGCTTGTGTGGTTGAACTCGGAGGTGTCACAGTTTTGTTCAATAGACCTGCCACTATGAGCCCCTTCCTGTTTCTCCATCTCAGCCCAGACTGCTGCGCAGTCGATGAGCGCACGACATTGTACGGTACGCCGAGTCCACCGATAGCGACTGCGATCCGACGAATGTCGAGCTCACGTTCCTTTGTGACAAAGGGCCTTCGCATTGGAGCTCGGCATGCGGTTGTGCGAATTTGGTGGTGGTGTTACCAAGTGCGGGTACAAATGGAGTAAACAGTAGCAGCAGTGAAGTTGGCGTTGGAGGAGGCTGAAACGCCGAGGGTGGATGGTGGTGGGAGGGGGAGGGAGGAGCGGTGAGTATCACGGGTGGATTTGGAGGCGTTGATGAGGTGGGTGACGTTGTGGGATGGGAGTCGAGTGAGTATGCGTTCAAGTTGTAGCCGAACAGAGAGGGCTTACAGGATATCGATATCACGATTGTGCAGGACGGCGGCGAGGTCGTCCTCGATTCCGTGAGAGCAACGAGCTGGGCCGCCTGGGCGCGCCATACGTCGATGCGGCGTGAGCGTAGCGGCGGTGAAAGGGGTCGTCTGCAGCCGCGAATGCATTGACAACGGCGGCAATGAACTAGGCGGGTGAAAAGGCGGGTGGACCACTGGCTGCAGCCCCCGAGGCGCAGAGGAAAGCGAGTACGGCGTTTACGATGAGAAAGAGCACGGCGATGTATCTCGCATGTTCCTTTTCTTGTGCGATGACTCAGTTGGAGAGCAGAGTCGAGTGGGCGACTGGATAACAGAGCGAAAGAGCTGTAATTTTTGTTGAAGTACCTGCCACCAGCAAGCAGCAGCAGGTACGACAGCCTCTGAGATGACCCTGTCGATATGCGGGCCTTTCGTAGGACGAGGAAGGGAGAATGATCTTGACGCTCTCAGTCGACGAGTCATCATAGCGTGAGAACATGTATTGACCAGCATTTCGTTCATATGTACTCAGAGTCTACTAACATATATTTTCGTGCTCTGTTTCAAGTGAGGTCTTTGTAGGTCTACAGGACGTCAGCATGGTAGATGGCTGCAGCAACCACCACCAACCAACAACTTACTGATCTTGAAGATTACCAGTGACTGTTGTTGAGTTTCAACCTCCACATCGTTTGCTTTCTTTTCCACTACTGTTCCCAGGTCGAGTATGGCCGTTCGTAGGGGGGCGAGAAAGGAAGAAGCTGAGTAAGTCGACGCCGTCGCGGCCTTGCGCGATTGAGGTGTGCGACATGCTTGCGAAGCCGTTGAATGCGGGTGGTGACCATCTCGAGACCCTTGAACATCACTATCGGCCTGTGAGAGCCGATCCTCTCGACTCGCTCTCCCCGTCAGAGAAATCATACTCACCGTCCTTCAGCCTGCGACTGAAATGGGCTTCTCCGTCGATCTCGTGGCTTTCGTGGCTCTCTAACGAATCCAGATAGTTAGAACGAAAACCGGAATGCTCGCGAACAAAAATTGGATGCGGAGGTTGGAGTTCGTCGTCAGATTCGACATATTCTCGGTCGAAACGGGTCGTGGGGGGATGTTGCAGGGGGATAGGCTGAAAATTATGGCGACCTGTAGAGTTGATGACGGCGCGGAGGACATGCAATGGCGTATAACGGAAGCGCACCACCGAATGTAGCCTAGTAAAAAGCAACTCAGTTTGAATCCCCATTCGCTTGACCAACCGAAACTTACTGAATTCACGGACGAGCTAGATAAAAAATATGTGAGGTCCCTCCCCGCCAAATGCACCGGGAGAGGAGACTACACAGGTCGCCTGTCCAATCGCCTTTGCCACGTACTATGAATAGCATGATGCAGCCTACATCCGTCGGCTCCGTTTCATCACAAACAGAGGCACATGTGAACGGGTGAGAGGTAAAGCGAGAAACGACCGGGATATTTGAGGAGTAAATGTTGACCCGGTGATCGTGGTAAGACTCCCGAAGCGTATGCGCAGCCTGCGACCAGATACAACTTCTGCATACACATGACCCGAATATAAGAGTACCGTGAATGGGATATGGATGATCCGGGAAGATTTTTGTCCGGCGAAGCACGATGGAGGTGCGGACAACGATCGCACACTGGGTGTGTCAGGCTTGGCAGAGATGGAAGTTTTGTCGTAATGATAGTAAGCATCGAGAGGGCTAGGAGGTCGTCCATCCACAGCACATGGTGATGTGGTAAGTGACGTGTTTCCAAGACGAGTCCCGTGACGATCTCCTAATTTCGATTGGACGGGTGACGATCTTAGGGCGATTCAGCCTAGTATTCCATTGGTGTAGATCCACCAGGTTCCCCGCCAGAGATGTTCACCCATTCAGAGAACAAGAGCAACCTAACACCACCGAGCGACAGTTGGGTGGTGGAACCCTGCTGCGACCTGCATGCAGGGGAAAAGAGAACGTGCAAGACGTAAAAGGATTCATAAAATCGCTTCCGGATGCGACGTAGAGAGAGAAGGATGACCATCGTGAGAAGTGTAAAGGCCTGAGATGGTATCAACACGCTGAGTGCCAAGGAAAAACGAGCTCGCGTACGATCCAGCCGAATATAAAGGAGTCGTAAAACCATACATAGAGACAAGGTACGCGACCGGTGGATGAGTTGACATCTTTAGCCAGTTGGATGCTCCATACGACTGCGAAGGAGGACGGAACGATATATTGACTCGCGACGGGGAGGACAACGGTGAATGTTGGTGTTGTTGTTGCAGCGCGTGACGAGGTAGGCGAGGAGGAGCTTGCACCGCTGACACCAGAGGACATCATATGCGTGCAACAGTCACCACAAAACGAAAACGAAAATAACCCGCCGAAGAAGGCCGAGTGTCAGCAGGAACGAGCCACCAGTACTGGTCCGTCCATCGCTTCCAGCCAAGGTTTGAGTTTCCTGCTGGCCCACTGGAGGTGTCTAGGGCACAGAAGACGTATCTTCCAAACTGTACGGCGTGAGGCGTGTCGTCCTACATACCTGCAATATTGCTCTGCGAGACCTCCCACTGCCTAAACGCACGCTCGACCTCGTCCACATCGACTGCCTGTCTGCCTGTCTGCCCGAACCCCAGCCGTCCGCGTCTTTCGCGTACTGTGGCCGCGTGCTTTAATAGTCTTCGAGCTCTTTATACGGAAATGGAGCTGGTGTCCGTCGACATCGAGCGTGATGAACCGTGGGGTAGCTGAGACGAATGCCATACGACAGGCATGAACGACGTTGGTGCCTTCGTCGTACCTGGTACAGTCGGTCACGTCTGAGACATCAAAATATTTTGATCGACAACCCCCCTCCCCTCCAAAAAAAAAAACACGTCCCACACAGCACAGCAGATCGTGGTTCCGCACGCAATGCATCGTGCAGCTATCGCCACAAAGACCGACCGCCATTCCACTTTACATCTCTCGTGCCCTATGTTCCTTCTGAAAGATTGAACTTCTAGAATGTGTAGTATGCGATTTGAGCGTAAACGAAAAGGGGAAAGGAAAAATGGACGAACGCTGCCTCCGGGTAACACTATGGGGAAACAGTCCATCTTTCTCCCGCTTGCGATATTCGGCATCCGCTTTCACGCGTTCTTTACCCCACCGATCAGCCTCTTCTTCGTTTCCGTATCGTCCAACGGTCCATGGAGAAATGGTATCGAAGCACTGTGTCCATACCTTCACAAACGCTGGACTCCGATCCACATAGGTAGAAGAAGTGTACCAATGTCCTGGAATGCCCGCGACGAGATACACCCCTTGCAGAACAGAGGAATGAGTTAAAAACAAAGGGCGATACGAGTCATGCACAACCTACCCTATAGTGCAACGACGGGTCTGCCCTAGATGCTTATCGTGTCTTGTCAGGCGATACACTCGACACATCGTACCTAAGCACACACGACGACAGGGATCAATGATATGGAACAGAAAGAGAGAGAAAAAAGGAAATTATGAAAGAAGATTAAAACCTACATGATAGCATAGACCCGACCCTCTGCCTCAGCGGCCTCTCGCACTCTATCCCTAATTT
>JBBPOR010000554.1:0-20890 GCA_038091555.1 Leccinum sublutescens | reverse complement strand
AGATATTCCTTAATTATTTAAACCACACATATCTTCCAACCTGAGTTTAATGTCAATCCATGTCACATCTTTGTAGATTGTAACCACTCTCTGCATGACATTGATTGACATCAAACTCAGGTTGGGAGATGTTCTGTGTCCAATGTCAATCAATGTCATGCAGAGAGTAGTCACAATTTACAGATATATGACATAGATTGACACAGATTGACATCTTTTCCACCATGACTCAGATATTTCTTAATTATTTAAACCCTAAGTCCACAAAAGTGTGATAGATCTTACCAATTTAATCTGAATTACATTGACTGCCCCACATCTATCTATATGGATCATATTGTAAGACCTGTCATAGTCACTCCAACTGCAAGACCAATAATCATAGCAGATCTTACAATTTTAATCTGAATTGCATTGATTATCTTATATCACCACATGTATTATATGGTAAGTTCTATCATAGTCATTTTAATCACATGAGCAGCCAATGATGCTCCCACTCTGCTCTGACGACCTAAATCATCATGCTAATAGAGGAGGACATATATAAGACATAATATTGGTGGCTCAAAAAAGGCAGAGTTGTCTAGGTAGAATTATACCTCCTCATTGGCTGCTGCTGCTGCCACTGCCCGGTATTCTGCCCGCTTAGCACGAATTCTCGCAAGTGCACTATTCTTTGATGGGAGACATTCACTCTCAGTATAGAGAGGGAATATCTGCCTGTTCCACCATAAGATTAACTGTTCTACCTCCTCCTTCTCTTCCGGATCACACAACAAGTCGAGAATGCTATTGTAAAAACGTTCCGAGTCAGTGACGAGATCTGTGCGTGAGAATACCTGTGCCGACGAAAGCGAAAATCGAGCCTACAACGGTCAGTACCACAACGGAAACGAGTACTTCGCATCTTACTTGAGTTGCAACGTAAGCGATCGAGGCTTTCGTTACACTACGCATACCGTGGATGCGGGCATTACCAGACCGAGTGGCCTTTGGTTCTTGATCAACAGAGCTCGGCGAGGTGAACACATGCTTGTAAGCCTGAAGAGAGTTAGTTTTTCTCACTAAGGTGACACGAGACGTACAGAGACTAGGAGCCCGCTCCGAAGAAGACCATTCCAGGGGTCTTCGGGATCGTATGTGTAGTTGGCATAAACAAATACCGGCCATTGGTCTCCCATGACCTGGATTTGTCCATTGCGTAACTTTTCTTTGATTCTTTGAAGGTACCGTGTCAGGACTGCAAGAACTCAAAACGGATACATACTCGGAGTTTTGCCACTCGAAGCCGGCAGGGCAAAGGAGGGCTCCTGTGCGCTCATGGTGGAATCCGCGACCAGATTTGACGTTGCGAGGGATGTGCGGAGTGAGAGTTTGACCTTTGGGAGTGATCCAGTCAACGATGGCACTCTTCATCCCTTTCGTATCGTCCGCTCTTGCACTATTAGCGCCTTTCTGAACCTACACAAATTCATTAGTAGAGAACACAATAGAGGAAATGATCTCGCCAATTCTGCAATGGAAATAATATCATCCTCCGACGACTCCATCAGCCGAGCTTCGAGCCCGGGAATTATCCTCAACAGCTCACGAAACACAGAGTATTCTTGCTTTTGTCTGGAGAATATTAGACTCAGTTCGCGTGCAAGACAAATGCTCTAGAGGTTACTTACTGAGTCGTGAGTGAATCTGGGCCATGTTCCTCGATTTCGCCCATGAGTGTCAACCCGTTCGTCAGCAAGGCTTGAACGTTGCAAAATGCATGAACAACACGACCGAAGTGCCGCCCGTGATGAACTAAAGGGTCTGGCACAGTTCTGAATTGATTGTCAACGAAGAAAATTTGTTACTGATGCGACCCAACGTACGGTCGTTTCCTCGGCCCTAACTCAAGAGCATTCGTGAGCGAACGCTTTTGTCCGCTGCTTGCACTCTCATCGTCTTGAACAACGGAGTCAAGTCTGCTGTCACGCCGACGATTGTTTTGGGACATGGATGCAAGAGAAAGCAGTAGATAAAAGAAAGAGGTCAATGAACGGACGAGGGAGACAGCAGAGAACACCCGCCTTTTATACCGCAAGATCACGTTTGTGCGTGACACAACCAGCGACCTATAAAGGGAAATTCAGATATCAGATCGAATCTCGCGTGGATCTCTGAATCTCGCCAGATTCGATCTCACCATTCTCCAGATCGGCCAGGGTAAAAACCAACAGCGAGCCTATATACCCAGCCATTCCACGTCAAGGCTCCATGAGCCAGGCCTCGCCACGGCCAAGTAAGGGTCGATTGAGGGCATGGGAGTGCAGAGCGTCGCACAAGGCAGCAGGGTCGACGCTACCGACTCAACAGTCAATGATGGATGGAGTTAGGGTTAGGTTTGAAGAGCACCTTTAAAAATTTAAGTGCGGCACACATTTCACAAAAGCTGACAAGTCTTTCAAACTTGGTACAGGGAATACGGGAATGGGGTGGATGATCCAGATTTCGTGGTCTTTCGACAAGGAATGAAGGGTACTGTGACCGGTACGATTAGCGATGTTAGACCTTGGTCGCTGCCTTCCACGCACTGCTGCCCACTATTTATGGATTTATTTATTCTTTCCTTTTCCCGATCCTCGCTCTACGTTTGCATCAGAGGTGAAAAGTTGGCGTCAAAGTAACCCGCTTTCGCGGTCCGAAAAGCCGACGTGAGCGCGTCTGCGGTGGGCCGAGTGACAAGTTCTGTCAGCCCTGGATGCGTATGTTTCAACAACACCAGACGAGTATAAAGTAGGAGATAATGTCGAGCAAGAATATAGAGCCGAACGCCCCGCGACGTTGTGTTCGAGACAGGGTTGTCAGACTCCAGCGACTCTGGGGGGCCGACAGAGCAGCGTAGGTAGCGAGCGCATGGAAAGTGTATTTATGAAGGGAGCGTTTGATGATAGCAGTCTTTCGGCTCGGGCGCTTCTTGGTCGCCGCGCACTTACAAGCTGTTCTCTACTCGTGCTTTTTGCAGTGTGTAAAGGTCTCGCGGCCGGCAGAGCCTTACACGAGCAGCGGGCGCTCTTCTTTGTGGTATGCCCGCTCGATGCGGTCGATCCGCAAAGCACGTTCCTGTCTTTTTTTCTCCTTTTCCAGCTGCTCGACTCCGATCTGTCCTTGCTCAAGCCCTCCATGTCCTGGCCAAGGTATCAATGATAGAGGGAAGGACAAAGGACCAGGACACCGTGACACCGCGATCGACACCTTGAACCCGCCGCGCTTCATCAAGTCCTGAGCGAGCTTCTTGGTCTCTACCATCCTCATCTATTCAATCTCCCGTCTTGCGATCTTCCTTTTTCTGGCGTCTTCCTGCTTTTGTTGCTCCTCGATCAGCTTCTTGGTGCATGAGAGCTCCGCGCGGCTGGACACCTCCTGTTTTTCTTTGTGTATGCTCAGCTACGAGAGGAGCTCTCTGCGTGGAATGAGTCCTTTGCGCAGAGAGAGGGCACGGTATTTGGTGTTCGGCGTTGGCAATAAACTCGGCAGACTGCGCAGACTGGCGCCCAAATCGTTCATCAGGGGATAGCACTGGCTCGAGGTCGATCACCACAGTGTTGTGGAGCGCCGTTGCAAAGGTGCTCAAGCGGGTATGCGGGAGCTCGGCCGAGGACAGCTGGACACTGGTAGTGTTGTCGTGCTGCTCGTACCGGAGATGGCGGGCCTCTCAGGGTGGGCAAATGGCTCGTCGAAAAAGGAGATGGTCTCTGTGGCATGTGGTCTAGACAGATGTGGTCCATGTGGAGTTTTCCGCGACGTGTGAAGCCCCGGAAGTAGGCTTCGACTTGTTTCGGGCGAAAGTTGTCGAGGACTTGACAAGGTCGAGGAAGGTGCTCACTTTGACGGTGCTGTAGACCTGGGAGAGTTGAGAGAGGGGGCAGGAGAGGAGGCGGTAGCCAGCATATAGGGAGTCGCTGGCACAGGGTGAGGAGAGGATATGGTAGCCCAAAGAGGGGGGCAAGGCGTGTGCTCTTGGAGCGCCCGTCATCTTCGTCTGCATGCTGCCCGACTGGGACTGCCAGTGCGCTGACGAGAACCTGGCCTGTGAAACGGGTCATTCCTTCGTTGGATCTACCGCCGATGGAGAGTGACGTCGGCATAATAACGACTCAAGGCTGCGGCGCGGTAGAGGGAGGTGCCGCAGGTGAGGTATCTCTTTGCGAGCTTGTCATTGTAACTTGCCATCATGGCTGAACGGGGCGCCTTTTTGCCATGACGAGGTTGTGGACATCCTCGACAGAGCGGAATAGTCGTTTTTCGGATCTTGGCTCTTACGTGCGCGTCCCTCATCGTTGGACGAGCAGGAACACGACGAGGGTGAGGACGAGCGCCGACGCAATCCCTCTGCCATGCGTTGCTGGTTCGCATCCGTGACGGATCAGACACTCAGATCCTTGACAGAGCACCATCTCCATCCGCCTCGGTCCGAAAAAGTACTGTCGCCGGTGCGTCAGCGAATCCAGAGCACAACAAACCCGCATAGATGATGGATACGGACGTGGTTCCAGGTATCCACCAAATCGCCCGCCGCCCGTCGGTTCTTCTTCTTCCATTTCACGATCACATACTACGCCACGAACCCGGCTGTAGGTAGATAGCATTTTGAATTGGTTAACAAAAGGTACCCGAGCAGCTCAACGGTCGCTTCTCATAGAGCGGGGTGACGCACTGACGAGACCATCCATGTGACAAAGGGGATGACATGTGATTTGATGCGCTGTGAAGTGGACATATTTGCCGCACGTCCTCCAAAAATCTGATTCGCACACAAACTTGACAACCCATGATCGCCTCAAAAAGTCCTCCTCGGTCACGTCGTGCGTTGCAAAAGGTTGCATATTGAGCGTACATGGGGGTGGTACCGCGGGGAATCCGCTGGCCAGACTCTTGCTGTTCAAGAGGAGACACATGGGCGGAAAGGCCGAGTAGGGCAGCTGAGGCGGCGCGGGGTGTTGCCACATCGGTGGCGTGCCATCGCTGCCAAAGAAGGAGCCAAGGGACATCGTGCCGTCGCCGCTACGACTCGCCATAGGTAACGTCGGTGGCGGCGAGAAGGCAGAAGGAGTGGACCTGGACGCGCCATACGCGTCGTAAGGGGCTGCTCGTCCTCATCCTCCTCTCCCACCCTGTCCACATCTTCACGACCGCGTCCGTTCATACGCACCACTTGCGCATCAGCACCCCTCCTATTCTTCCGTGCCCGCATCTCCACGTCCTCTTCCTCCTCCTCTTCGTCGTCCATCGGATGAAACGACTCCCCACTAGGCCGCGGCAGCGCCTCAAACGACGCGTCCGCCGTGCCCCCCCTCTGCGCCACTCCCACTCCCACTCCCACTCCCACTCCCACTTCTACTACCCGCACCCCCGCCCAGAAATCGGAACCAGACCGCACGCTCTCAACGCGCGCGAGTCGTTCGAGATCACAGAGTCACGGTGCGCGTGATCGGAAGCGCGATTGTCGTGGTGGAGGTTCGAGGTTGAGGTTGGACTCCACCCCGAGCTTTGGAGGTACCGCTCGTGGGGAGATTGAGCAGTGCGGCACCGTCACGGCCGGCGTTGAGGACCAGCAGGGCGTGCGGTGGGGCATGGCGCGCGAGGGAAAGAATCATTGCGCGGGAGGTCGGTGCAGCGCCGGGGGAAGACGAGTTTGCAGAGGCAGGTTGGCCGGGCTGAGTTGGGCTAGCGAGGGAGGGAAACGTAGTGGAGGCGAGGAAGATGACGCCGGCGTGTGGGAGAAGCTGTCAAGGATGACCTATTGAGTAAATCAGGGAACGGAAGTGGTGAGGGAGGGAACGCACCGCATGAACGCCGTCACGAGCGCGACGCCCTAGATCGACAGAGATGAGGCATCTGGATCGCCATTTTCGTGAGCGAGCGAGACCGTCTACGCCGATGATGTTGGCGAGGGTGTTGCGCACGCTCCGGCCCTCAAAGTGGAGCCAGTCAAAGGGTGTGGGGGAGTGCAGACTCGGGCTGGGGATGCTGTAAGAGTGCGGTGAGGGTGGGGGCCCGCTGTTCGTCGAGGTGGCGGGGCGGTTCGACGTGGACGGACGCGGTGCAGACGGTGGAGCGAGGGTGTTTGGAAACAGGGAAACGGGCGAGGGGGACTGTTGCTCGCGTGGAATGGGTGGAGCGTTAGACGGAGGCTGTGGTAGGTGAAATCTTCTGGAGCGAGGACGGGTCCGAGGATGGCGATAAAGTTTTCGTGCGAGACCTATTGTGGTTGATGACGGTGCGACGTCGCCTGGGACTGTTGCAGCGAGCTGAGTGAGGAGTGCGAGGACATGTTGAGCAGGACCACCGCGAGAAGTGAGTACGGACTGTGCTCGAGATACAGTGCCTGGGAGTGGATGTGATGGGTGAGGAAGACAGTGCCCGTCGCGAATATGCGGAGGGGCGGGGCGACGGGGGCGGGATTGGTGTCGCGTCGAAGACGAGCCATGTTAAAACACAGTTGAGCACCAGACATTAAGTAAAACAACTCAAATAGCGATCAGTGACTCAAACCTCTCTGAATAGACCTGCGACGCTGTACCATCTCGGCAATTCTCAAAGGTCTGACAGTCTCATTCACCTTGAGAAACCAC
The DNA here is from genome assembly GCA_038091555.1 of Leccinum sublutescens. NCBI lineage: Eukaryota > Fungi > Basidiomycota > Agaricomycetes > Boletales > Boletaceae > Leccinum > Leccinum sublutescens. The sequence goes on along the minus strand of JBBPOR010000554.1, from coordinate 14,276 downwards.
ACTGTGAGCGATCTCATCAAGCGCATCATCGCTCCTGTTACGGCCTCACCGCATTCCCCGACCGTTCTCGACCGAATTCGGCGGACTCTGAGCACCCGGAGTCACTACTACGTGTTAAGTACAAGGGATGCCAGTGCTTTGGGGATGCAACTAGACTCCCTTTGAGTGATACCGTCGGATGTTACCTGGAAGTTCGGCGGTCGGGTAGCCCCCTGAGAAGGACTTTCGACAGGCTCGAAACCGCACACCCATCCTGGCCCATTGGAGGCCAATATTCAATGCCCCATGATGCCGTCCCGAGACTCGGATGTTTCGGACGAATGTGGTCTCAAATGCTCCCAACCATTGCCACTGGAGCGGATGTCGGAAGTGAGATGGGCTCGATCCGGTCGACGTCACGGTGCACACTTGTTTCTTCCTCCCTCACCCTCACGTTCAACACTTTCTTCGACAATACGCTCAGGCTTAGAATCTAGATGTGAACTCAAACTCCAACTCAGAGACAAACCAGACCGGCGGTTTTGAAAACATCCGAGAGAAATTTGGCCGCTTCAGGATCCTTATCATTGGACGGGCGAACGCTGGCAAGACGACCATTCTCCGCGCGATCTGTAACACTACTGAAAGTCCGAGGGTCTATGATGGAAGGGGCAACAAGGTGCGTTCTTGTTTTAATACGTTGGATGACTGGCCTACCGAAACGTGCGACCAGATTGATCTGACCCAGGTCGAGGGATCCAGCGGGGTGAGTATGACATACGGGGCTCGGACTCGACGGGCATCTTTACCAATGCATACTAGCGCGGAAAACACGACATCGAGAATGAATTGATTTTCCGGAGCAATGACAACTTCGTCTTCCATGACTCGCGAGGCTTCGAGGCTGGTTCCGCACATGAATTTCAACAGCTCAAGGAGTTCATCGCTGACCGTGCAAACACGACATATCTCAAAAAACGCATTCATGCCATCTGGTACCAACTTTATCAGTTGCAGGAAGTGGTAATTGATACTCTGTATAGGTACTGTATCCCAATGGATAAATTGCATCGAGCCATCCAACGCTCGGAGGAAATGTTTTTCAATGAGTGTGATACCGGAAAAGGTGGGCTCATTTGTGGCAAGATATCTTCAAACTCACGCCTTGGCCAGTACCTGTTATTGTGTTGTTCACTAAATTTGATGCACTACTGGCTGTAGCCATGAGCAATCTACCCAGTGCAGATCGACAGAAGAAGAAAGCGTATCTGTGAAAAGTGTGAGAAGGGGATTGAGCAGAGTATCGTAGGTGGGTGCCAAGAGAAAAGGGGCAGTCAGAGGCGCGAGATCGGTAGAAAGGGAATATTCGGTCTTGATACGGTACAATCAGCTGAAAAACCGTCGCAGAAAAAAAGAAACCTACTCACCTCTGCTATACAAACTAGGTTCTCCACCAATGTCCCGAATTCCTTAGGTGTGACTATGAAAGTGCCGGTACATGGGACTCGGTCGGTGCTTGCACCGGGTAGGTTGCGTCGTGTGGATGCGGAGGATGATGGCGTGGATTCGCTGGGGCCGAGCAGTGCTGAGAGATGTGGCGAGGACGATGCGCCAGGCAAACGTAGGGAGAGCTTTGAGAACAGAGCAGAGGCAGCTGAGCGCCGGGGGAGCCAATGATCCGTCAGACTGCTGCGGGTCGAACATGACGGAGACCTTGGAAACCTGTCCGAAAGCACCAAGCACCTCACGAAGAGGCACGCGACGAGGGCGGCGGACTTGCACCAGACGGCGTCGAAGGAACGGGCGGCGCACCGCTGTTGAACTCTGCCCACCGAGGACACTTGCGGTTCGTCTCTGCCAAGATCACGTCACGTCATTCTTCGAGAAAAGAAAGAAAGAAAGAAAAAAAGGTGACGCACTCATGTGTCCCATTTGACTGCAGTGGCCACAACGTCGCTAAAAGGCAAGGCAAGTGAGCATGCGCAGAAGGACCATAGATCTTAAAATTACCGTTGTATCCGGTTTCAGCGGCCGGCTGAGCTGCATCGGGGTCCCTCCCTCCTTGACGTTCTTGGCGTTCTTGCGGTGCAGCCGCTGCTCCTGGTTCTTCTTCATCCTCGCAATACGCTCTTCCAACCTACAACAGTATCGTCAGGAAGCATCCGTGATAACAAGCGTATGTGGAGGTGGGGAACGCACCGTTTCTTGTACCGCTTGTCCGTGTCCGCGTCCCCCGTCGGCGCAAGGTTGTCGGCCAGCGTCGTTTCTTCCTCGATCAGCTGTCGTGCACGGATATAGGCGCGAATGACGGCCGGATCATGGATGAATTCCATTTGCCATTCGTCGTCGACCTGGAAAAAAAGAACAATGAATCCCGAGGTTCTCGGTGAAACAGGGGTGTGTGTGTTGAACCAACCAAGCGCTTTATTCGCAACACCTTGCGGCTACTCTCTGGACCGAGGCTCATTTCGCGGTCCCGGTCCAACGATGATCCTCGACTATACACGGGGGAACCAGGATGCCCGGGAGCAGGCGACATGGCAGGCGAAAGCGGAGTGTCCATTCTCATCGACCCCTGCCTCTGTGCGACCTTTTTGATGTCGAGAACAGGCGGCGGCGCTTCATCCTCGGGCGTCAACTGCAGCTCGTCCTTGCGGCTCAGCGAGTCGAACTGTGCCTTCCATATCCTCTCGATTTCGGACTTGTAGATCTGCTGTTGCTCGGCGACGTTGTACCTGTGAGCAGATTTGGGCCGATTTTCGGCTTCGGCTAAAGTCTGCTCAACGGTAAACTATGGCAGGAAACGATCGATGTACCAAGCTTTTGCTCATAGTCCTCGCCGGCTTTCACAAAGATGTCCTTCATGGATATGCGAATGAAGCTAAATGCTTCGCCTCTTCCGCTTGGATCGCCCTCGCCGTGCAGCCGAAGCATGACCTTGGCTTGTGTAGCAAACAAAAAGTTCTTGGTTGTGACCCATGGAGCAAGCTGTGGCTCTATCGAAAGCTTCGATTCACCCTCGTCATCCTCCGTTTGTTCAGCTGTCTGCGAGTACGCTGAGTCCTGCAAGTGACGTTGCCCGACTTGCATGCTTTCCATGAGAACGACCTGTTCCGGTCCGACCATCTTGAGCATGTCCGTATCACTCGGGACGGTGACAATAGCCTTGAGGCGCGATGGGGCCCTCGGCGGTGGTACTCCATGAACTCTTTGAGTCGTTGCCGCATCTAAAGTTCGTTCTAATCGGGAAAGTACTTCATCAGACGCGAGATTTTGAGACGCTCTTCAGTACTCTTTTTGAGGAGCTTGAATGCGATGATCTGAAGCCTGTATTTGATAGTATTTGTTATTTTTCGTGAGCGAGAACCTGGAACCTCTGTCACAGGATACGTCTGTCCAATCACAAAAATGTTTTTGATCTCTCGCAGATAATATTTCGTGTCTCCTTTCGTTGTGCTCCTGATAAATATTACATGACCGCAACTGGATCAGAAGTTACGGAGTTCGTACCTCACAGCAAGGAAATCGGTAGGATAGGGTTTGTGGCGGAACAACGGCGCACGCACGAGATTGTTGTAAAGAGCGGGAAAGGTTTGACCGGGATAGACATAGCCAAACTTCATGAACGATGACTCGTCCTGTGGCTTGAGTACAAATGGGACACCAAGGTCCAACTGGGGAAGGTCATCCCTGTTTATGACACGTTGTGATCAGCCAAAACTTACCCTTGGCATATAATCATCTTTCTCGTCTTTTTTGCGATAATAGTTGACAAGAATACTTCCCATACCAAAATTTGGAACGATGGGAGGATGTTCCTCCTGCAATATGGTGAGCACGTACTCGACCTAGGAGAGCCGGCTTCTGCAAGACGCACAGAGTATTCCCAAAGGACAAAATTGCTGCGTCAAATCGCTAGTCCTGTGTAGTCATTCGCCGATGTTACCGCCTTTCCCAATCTTTCGCCCGCTTTATCCTTTTTCTTCTTCGCAGTTCGTACCTTACTGAAGCGGAGTTCGATATTGGTAGAGAACTGCAAGGCCGGCCGGTGGAAGGAGCGTGCTTCTTGTTTGGAAAGCCGGGTCTTGAACTGAAGGCAATGGTGTCAAATATATGCTAAGAAGAGGATTGAAAAACTCACAAAGGGTAATTGTAGTTCTGCGCAGGATATGCATGTTCGACAACCAGTTGACCAAATGTTTGACGGACACGATGCCGGCCACCTTCCTTGGCAACTTCGTACATGTGGTCATTAGATATGTTGAATTTATCGCGAGACTGTGCATTATCCGTTCTCAACCTTCTCCGTGGTCTTACTGTCTCCACGGCTGAAAGAAAAAATTGAGTGCCTAATTTGCCAGCAACATTGGTCAAGACATACTCGCTGGACGCTCCTCGGTCACAAGATCATCCTCGTTCAATTCCAAGTGTGTAAAGTCACGGAAAGGGGCTCCGGGGCCCCAAATGATACTCTGGGTCCACGCACCCGACTCGAGGGATTCGTTCGCTGGAAGAGTCAAGTCGTCTGATTCTTGAGTCGGAACTCGTGTGATCTTGCTGGGTCCGTATACGATATCCTCTTCCCAAATTGACAACAGCACGAGGTCGAAACTTCTGTCGTGCAGAGGAAGCGTTATAGGGAATGACGAATGCTCCCGCTCCTAGGACACATAAGCAACCCCCCTTGAGAGTGGAAGCGATGCTGTCGTCACCTCGATAGCTTTCACCAGATCATTTTCGATGCTCCCGGCTGAAACAACCTCTTCCACGCGTTTGCTTTCGTTCTGACGCTGAGCATCGCCTGCAACAGCCTCAAGGAAGTCTCGAGGCACGTTTCTCTTGCGTGGATAGATGCTTTCGGCTGAGCAAAGTCAATAATGGTCATAAAGAGGAAGCCTCGCTTACCGGTGAGGGGCCGCTTTGTTATCCTAGACTTTTTTCCTGTGTACCCTTTGAACAAGTCGGAAAAATCAAGAACCTTGTTCTTCTCAAAGCAAGGGAACCGCTCGTAGACTGTCCTTGGTCTCTCGATGAGCCGCCTCACGATTCGCACACGCTTCTCCTTGGGCCGCATCGAGAGGGGAGACTGAGCCTCGACTTTGAAGACGTCACCAGCCACCGACTCATTCTCGAGTTCCCTATCGACTTCGTCCTCGTAATCCTCCCCTTGGTGCGCGCCGACCGCTTCTTCGTCTTCGTCCCATTTGTCGTTGTAAATTTGTGAGGCTTCCAACACAGGCACTCCACTGATTCCAAGACTACTGCTGAGGCCGGAGCCCGTCGGCAGTGACAAGCCTTGGAGGACGCTGTTGAGCGAGAAGCCTGTCAGCGTCGAGATCACGTCGGTCTCCTCCTGACGAAAGAAGATGTATGAGCACCGCAGTGGTACCAAGAGCGAACAATGAACTACCTGATTGCTCATGTTGAACTGGAGCTGTGGTGGTTGCGGATAAAGTTACCCCGCACACTGAGTGTCTGACCAACATTTTTTACAGACCACGGGCCTCAGGCTCAAGCCGGCTGCTGAAAAAAAAAAAAAAAAAAAAACAAGCTGAGGATGTGCAGTCCAAGTCCACCAGTGTGATGCTACCACAGAGCAGGATGGTGTAAAGACATCAAGCAACTCTGAATGAGAGAAAAAAATCATGTGTGTCAGAAAACACCCCGGAGAGCAGTGGGCTCGTACGTCCTGCTGCCCACTCGATCAACAAGCCAGCGACATCAACCCAGTGCCCCAGCTTCTCAGGCATCAGCTGGAGTTCGACGAGGGCTCTGGTGGTGATAGCTTCCAAAGGATGTTCCGCTGCTCTAGTACAGGCTCGGAGTCAACGTTCATCGGCTCGGCGTGTGACGCCTCATTCGCATCGGAATCCAATGGTGACGAATTTTTTTCCGGCGCAGTACTGTCCATCACCGCGGGGCTAGTGCGAGGCAGGGAATCTGATTGCGTTTCAGGTCACAGGCAAAGCCGCGTGCGAGAGACCACTGCTGCCCTCCTTCTGGTCATTCTCTCCAACGAACAGAACGGCGATGACATCCCCGTCCGATGGGAGTTTCACCAGTTCGTTCACCACCCCCTCGGTGTTCGCGCTGGCCAACATACCGCCGTCGCTGCCAAAGGGTCTTTGACTGTCCTATGCCACTTTTCCGTTCAATGGAGGCAACCCGCACAATATTTCTGGCGACGCAAACCGAACATGATGCGTATTCCCATTGATGGAACGCTTTATCGCCGAATCCGACACGTGCGTCTCGTGGTAAACCTCGGGCAAAGACCAAGAAGTGTGTGGATACTGTGCCTCGGCGGGAGTCCCATTCCGTCAGCAGGGCTGGATGTCACCAATGCTGCAGCGATAGATGCAGGTAATGAAGGGGTTTAGTTTTGCGAATGCGCGTGCAAGGGTTCGGACGGTCTATGAATTGGAGGTGATGTAGGTATCAGAGTAGGTTGCGTCGTGTGGATGCGGAGGATGATGGCGTGGACTCGCTGGGGCTGAGCAGTACTGAGAGATGTGGCGAGGACGATGCGTCAGGCAAACGTAGGGAGAGCTTTGAGAACGGAGCAGAGGCAGCTGAGCGCCGGGGGAGCCAATGATCCGTCAGACTGCTGCGGGTCGAACATGACGGAGACCTTGGAAACCTGTCCGAAAGCACCAAGCACCTCACGAAGAGGCACGCGACGACGGGCTGCGAAGACGGAATGCATTAGACCTGTGACGGTACTACATGGATGTCAGTGGAGTATACATACTATGTCGCAAACAAAACCGGACCTTCATGTTTTTGTCCGCAATGATCTGGGACTCGACTGGGAGAAAATCATTGGCATACCAGGCTGTTTCGTCCTCTGTGGTGATTGCGAGAAAAAGGTAGTACGTGGTCGAATCAATGAAGCTATGATGAAGTAGTACAGGTACAGTGCAGCTCTATGTTGAAGCGAGTATCTCCGATCTTCCACTGCTTACTAATCATCGCCTCTACTAGCTCCGAACATGGACGCTCTGACCCCAACAATACCGGCAGACTCTCCCAAAGAATGTAAACTGTAAGCTCCCGATCCAAAACCAAAAATGTATGACCTTCATCACCTTGGCCTCTTCCCCCGCTGCAGCATCACTGGCAGCCGCGACTCGTCATGCATTGACCGCATCTTGTCTTCCCCGGAGAGGAACGCAAAATGGGGGCTGCGGTCACCGGGGCGAGCGACGGATCCTTATTCCCTGACATACCCATCGGAAGTGCAATCGCTGCATCTGGACGTCAGCATACCAGGAGAACATGACAGACGCTACACTGCATACCGGATTCAGTGAGCGAGCTCAAGAACATGTCCGAGCGGAATTGCTCATAAATACTGTGCAGCGTCGACCCTTCCATAATCGAATGTTCCTCTCCCTATTCCGAGATGCATCGGCACTTCATTACACCACACGTACCGTTATCTCAGCAGACGGCGGCAACGCCATCAATCGCTCGTCCAAAGCCTTCAAGACGTCACCGCCATCGTCTCTTAGCATCAGCAGCCAGACTACCAACACAGTAAGCACCAACAATCGAGCGCGGATTTAGGTGGGCAACTCACTGTGTCGACACAGAATGGCAGACAAGAGCCTCGACACACCCGTACCCTGCCCACCTTGTACCACAGCCCCATCGGGGAGGGATCGAGGCTCGACTTACGTCGCCTATTCCAGCCAACCAGTGGCGTATCAGTTCAGTCCGTCACGAAAACAAACAAAAAGAGAAAGAAAAAAATATATATCAGTGGGCACGCACCCGCCATCAAACGAAGCGACCGTTTGTGCTCCTGCTCCTGCTCTTTTACACCCGTCTGCCACTCACATAACATACCATAGTCTTCCCTTGACTCTCCGTACATCCGCCGCATCGTTTCCCATCACGCCCCTCCCAGGCTTTCCTGTCTTGAGAGGGGTGTCGGCCTTGACCGCTTGGATGTCATCAGCGGTGATTGATTCTGATTCCCACTGTCAGAAATTTCGAACGGATTTACATCCTCTGCTGTCGATTTCTGGGCTGTGATCGGGGGCATGAGACCTGATAATGCATCGATGGCAAGGTTACATAGTCGAAGGGATTGGAGCATGCTGCACAACGCAGCTACGACATTTAAGAGTTGTCAGCGGTTCAAGGCGGTCGCCTGACAAGTCTTTACCTTCGAGTACTGAATAGCAGCAAACACACGATATGCCAACGTTGTTCGCTCCGGCAGTTCTACGCGCATTCGAATACGCTTCGGGGTCGGCATCGTCTTCTCTTCGATGGCGACGGCGTCCACCAGGCTCTGAGCATCGTGCGATGGACGCTTGCACTGTGCCAAACGCTGTCAGGACGACACCTTCCAATAGCGTCCTGCATACCATTGTCCCCGAGCGCAAGCACCTCCGCCCGCCCCAGTAAATAGATATACCTCGACAGGCACCTCGCATGACTCGAGCACGTTGGTACATTTGTTGGGCAAAGCGCTGGCGCGCTTGGATTTATGAAGCTATATATTCGTGAGCCAAGTCGACACAGATCACGGAATTAGACTGCGAGCGGTGTTGGTGAGTTCTGTAGAAAGGAATGGTATAATGATCACGTTTACCTTCCGCCGGAATGGGTACTTGATATTCTCAGACCGGCTTGAGTATCTCAAGGAGTTTCACCTTGAGCACAATAAGACCCAATAATCCAAGCATATGGAGGACGTTCGTGTCTACGACCCCGCAATCAGCAGACGATAAACCGTAAAGAAGGAAACGTACGAATCAAACCTACAACAGGTTGAAGATTAAAGGCAGTAGTTGATTTATTGGTTGCGGCAGGACTACAGGGTGTGGGCTCCCCCGTGTCCAGCAAGACCACCCTAAGGACTATTCAAAAATATCAGCAAAGAATCAGAACTATACAGATAGTTCGACCACCCTGGCGAGCTTTGGGTGCATCGACTGCCACCGAAGTTCTTTAAACCCTTGGCGACAATGCCCCCAGCCGAACGACTCTTTTTCGATACTTCACTTGCTGATCTCGTTTCCCGAGCCTGTGAGCCCGTACAATCAATAAACGGTACGTCAAACGCGAGATAAACAACACCCACCTCTCGTGCGAATAAGTCGAGTGCCTCTTGTCGCATGTCGTCCACATCAAGCTGCATCGAAACGCCTGTACCATTGTTATTGAATTGTGACGGTGTAAGGAATTGTGCAGTGAACTGGTGTTGGGATTGCCGTACATGAGGAGCCTTGGTTGAGTGGTCGAGTGGACCTTCCCGATGAAGCAGACGTAGGAGTCGCCATACGTGGTGGGATCCACGTCGCAGGGACACTGTTCCTCCCCCATTGAATGGAACTGCGAGGAGACGAGACGATCACTGCATGCGCGTGGGCAAGGGACGAGACGGTCGTCGGATCAAACGAGGCAGGCATTGGCGGGGGTGGCATCTGCCGTGTATCTGTAGATAAGGTGAGCAGGGGTAACAACGCCAAACTGCACGAAGATACTTACCATCCAACGTATCAGCCTCTGTCTCCATGTCATGTCTTGAACACACTGTTTTGTAATTTGCAATGGGATATGAACTGGATCTCTGTCGAAAAAGGCGAGTGCATGGCACGTATACTGGCTAGCGTTCACGATGACCACAGGTCCGCCACTGGCAGCGTGCTGGAGTTCGGAGAAGGAGGAGGGGAGGAATAATCGAGAGAGACCGGGTAGTTTGCGAATTTGGGCGATTGTGGACTGAAGATCAACATTGTATTTCCGATGATAGTCGAGTAAACTGGTCCGCAAGGATGATGGCCACGTTCACGTTGAGGCAGCTCTCCAAGCCGTATGAACGAGACAAGGTGCGACATGGTTCAACGATGATGTTGATTGAGGCGGGTGCGCTGACGGGCAAAGGTTGAGGACTTGTCTCCCGAGGATGGTGGTCTTAGTCAGTCATAAGGATAGGCGAGATAGACTGAGACGTTGGCTGACGATGTCGATCGATCCGGGTGACCTGACGGGCGAAGATCGAGGGCTTGTCTCCCGAGGATGATGGCCTCCGAGTCATCAAGGTCCGTCGTATCCCTAAGTAAGCCAACCGTAACGGTTGCAGATATAGCTTGATAGATTGTTCAACGGCGCTGAACGAAGCGGGTGCCCTGAGCGAAGGTTGAGGGATTGTTTGGCTAGGATGATGGCCTCATTGAGGTCCGTCATTTCTACAAGCCGGTTGTAACGATTGGAGAGATAGCTTGCGACATTGTTCAACAACGTTGAACAACGTTGAACGATTTGGATGTCCTTCTGGGCAAAGCTCTAGTGCTTCCCTGAAACACATAGTTGCTTCCTCTATGTCCGCCGGACAGTTGTAATGATGCGAGAACTGGATGGCAAATAGATTCAGCGACCTCCAACGCATGTGGTGACCGGGTGGGCAACGATCCACTGCTGGACGATCAAAGTCGACTACCTCGCTGACAATGACAGAGTCAAAACCTGCTATCAAACAACTCGGAGGGGCCTACCCGGCGTGAGCCATGCTAGAGCTCGCTTCCATAGCATCACGATGTCGACAACCGCGCTCGTCAGGTCTCATGCGCACCACTGGCATTTTCGTTCGTCCCATTTCCGACGGCGATCTCCTCCCCTAAGGAAAGCTCCCTGGGATCCGACGTTTCTATCTTCCTGGATGCGAGCACGAAGCCTGGCACCTCTCCCACAGCTCGTTCACCTGTCAGAACACGACCACGGCAGCAGCCTTAGAGTAGACTATTCGCGACTTGATCGGTGAACTGCTCGGGCAGGAGTAGATGAACGCTGCGCCGCAATCAACTTGTCAGCTTTCGACCGAACAGTATTGAACGACTCCCCACTGACCAATGTCGCGCGCGTTTGACGAGACGCTTCCAGGCGAAGAAGAAGTATGCTGCACATTTATCAGTCCATTTCGTCACGGAGCGACGACGACCAGCACTTACAAGGATCCGAAGGAGGAGGGTTCGCAGAGAGCGCCTCGACCTCGTCAGTCGATACACTTCTGCTGAACACGATCTGCTCCTCCTCGCTTGTTTGCTACGGCAGACGATCAGCACGCGAGCTCGCCACGACGTCGGTGAACGAGGAAGGGAAGAAAGGGAGAAACGACCGACCAGGACAAAAAGCCGACTCCCCAACAGCCTCCCTCGCCTCCACACACGCATACCAGACCTCCAGACTCCCAAGATGATTCTGCCACACCCGACTGCCGTCGTAACTCACGCCCGCATCCCCTCCGCCGCTTTGATGTCCGTCATCTCCTGCTCCCTCGCGCCCAACGGTTTTGGAGCAGCCCGGTGCCACTGGTGCGTATCGTGACGTCTGGATCAACGTCTGACTTGGCAGTGGGAATAGGCAGTCCATGGTCACCGTCGGCCCGAGCGATTTCGCGAGCGCGTTGCGTGTCGACGCGTACAACATGTGACTCTCTACAGCCTGTTTTCAACTCATCATCGAGCAACTAGATTGGAACTCACCTTTTGACAGACACTGACAGGCGTTCTGTCGCGCATGAATGACGATCAACCACTCCGAAGAGGGATTGTCCAGCCCAAAGTGAACCGCAACAGTGAATGGGAACAGCCTCCCATCGTTCTGAATATTGACTTTGATGAATCGCTTGCTCCTCTTCTCGACAGCGGTAGAGAAATCTTGTGTGAATTCTTCAGATGCTTTGATGCCTAGGTCGCGGCCATGATGAGACCTTCCTCGGAGTCACGCTTTCGGGTTCCGCCGGGAGTGGCACAGCCGAGCTTCGCTGTGGAGTTGTTGACCACGCGTCGAGTCACGTGCGGCGCGCGGACAGTTGGCAACACTACCATTTAATTCCACTCCCGTGCGCTGTTTTACATTATCAATGTTGTATACTCTATACTCTACAAGAGGGCGCTATTGGGTTCACCGACATAAGCCTCTGAAGACCGTATAGCCGATTCCAACGTTCCAAGGATCGTTTCTTGGCTGGCACTTGAAGTTGTCCCCGATGAGTCTGAATCGGTGCAAACGGAGGGCGAGCTGGCTTGTCAGAGTCAAGTCTATAGTATCAGCTAAATACATGCAATATTGTTGACGACGTGCGCGCTTACCGGTCTAGTCGGTGTCGGAAATGTATCCTTTACTTTTGCTAAGTCGTGTGGAGGGAAAAAAAAAAAAATTCAATCAATTGAGTGCTACCAGAGACGAAATTAGAGGAGGAACGCACATTGGTTTCTTCCACGGTCTAACTGGTCGCCTCTTGGGTCGACCGTACATCATCAGCTCACCACCCCAGATCAAGTCCCAGTAAAGCGTACCTTTTTGGCTCGCTTGTTCTATATGCCATCCTCGCCGCCCTGATCGCTCGCCCGATCGCTTCGGCTTTCCTTTCCGCCTCTTCTTGGGCTCAGATGGCGTAGCCGCACCCGCGTCCCCGCTCCCCGCTTCCAACTTGATCTTCCTGCTCGCACGCTTGGATGTACGTTCTTGCTCCACGTCGCTTTCCATCTGAACGGATGATGACGAGGACGAGGACGAGGACGAGGACGCGGGTCCATGCCTCCGGTGAGTCAAGGCCGAGGTGTCCACCAGTGCCGAAGGCGAGCGGGCGGCGCGTGCAAGCGTTGTGTCGTGCTTAAGGTGCAGCAGGTCAGTGGGTCGAGGCAGAAAGGCGAACAGAGATGAGCGCCCTGGCAAATTGAAACGAACGAAGGTACTTGCGAGATCGCTACCGTGAGACGATGTACATTAGATGCCGCCGAGAAGCGGCAGCCGGGTCACCCTTGAAGCCAAATTCATTAGCGATTGAAATAGCATGGTCGAGATTGTGTTCCAAGAGTGGACAAACGTCTGGGAGGTCCCTGGCGATCACAAAACCGCCTGGTAGTGGGTCCGCGCTCCGTATGACGTTCGCGACGCTTGCTGCTACCACTCCCGTCCCAAATCCCAGTCGATAGTGCCAAGCGGCACGCGTGGGTCATCCGCAAACGGAGGGTCGAAATCGAGTTCCTTTGCGGAGTCGATGTAGGCGCACAGCGTGTACGCAGTTTCCCTGTACAGTGCGCGTGCCGAAGTGTGGTTGGTGTGATCTTGTAGGAAGATGAGGATACCCGCAGGGGTAACGACAAAGAGATGACCCACCATCTGCGCATATCTCAACGCGGTATTCATGGTCGCCGACTTTTGTTCCTTCGTGGGTTTCAAGATCGATATCAAGACGGGCAGGTTTTGAACGTTGTAGAACTTGACGGAAACAGTTTCATACTAAGTAGCAAAGAGGGTGGGACGTTCGATAGGCAAACATGGTTCGAGGCGTCTACTCACACTTTCTGCGCAGTCGAATTCGTCTCGCACGTAGTGGCGACCCATGTTCACATAAACGCTTCCATCGTTGAGTGTCTCCTCGGCGAATCTTTGCGCAAACATCCATCGAGCACCTCTCGGGAGTTCTTCAGCTGTCGCTGAATCTCGTGCTGAAACGGGTACCAAGCCACACAACGTCACCAGCGCACCTTTGCGACCGCAATGGTGAGGCCCTGAGCGCCACTGCAGAATGGGTCCAGCTGACGGACCTTGTGGTATGCCTCAACCGCCCGATGAAAGTTTCGTTTTCGCTCTTCGATTATCTTTGGATTAGGATCTCGATTGTCCCGGCTTTTGAGTGTACAGAATCCATCCGGCGGCACACAGAGAGTATACGCCGTGAACGTAAACAGAGTTATAGTGTTCCTCCACTTCTTCCTTCGACCGAGTGCCGACGTGTTCCGCAATCATTTGCCAGTTTCCAAAGCCAGCTTTTGAGATGCCCTCGATCAACAGCAGTTCCCTAGAGTAACCCCCACGTTGATGCGAATTCCAATTGATAGGGAAAAAAGGACTTACTCGTCGGCTCCCCAATCATCTGAGAAGATGGGATACGAATGTAGTTCCTGGGAAAAAAGGACATGTTAGACTAAGCGTACCAAGGGTCTCGTACCATGGCTTACAATGACGCGATATGCATGACCGCGTCGGTGCTTGCCAAACTCTTTTCCCGCACAAAAACACGTAGGACAGACGTCCACCCCGTCTCCAAGTTCACATGCAGGATCTGCACATTTTATGCGGACAGAATGCGTCAAGTCGCACATGCACGAGTCACACTGAATCTGCAAGCCTGGCTCGTTGACAGCTAACCAGAGATTACGCAACAGGCCCCGTGAGAAACACAATCAGATGGAAATGATATACAAGTAGAACGGAAAGGCACCTCACTTTGTATTTCATCGGGCTGGTGTTCGCGTTTCCGGTGTGAGACGGTC
>JBBPOR010000553.1:0-20916 GCA_038091555.1 Leccinum sublutescens | reverse complement strand
ATACAGATACAGCCGCCGGTAAAATTTCCGTCACGTCCCCAGAGGGCCAACGACGTGCCTGCCGTTCCCAACGAGGGGACTGAAGCGGCAGCGGGAAAGAAGAGCGAGGAATGTACTCGGAACGGCCCGACCTCGCCCGCCGTGCATAGACGCACGCGGTCGATGTCGATGGTCGTTACCTCGCCGGCGACTGTGGACGCATCGCACTCGAATGTACGTTTTTTTCGCTGCGTTTCGTTTGCTTGGACGTGATGCTGACTTGGGATTATAGTATGCAGCAGAGCTTTAGGATTTCTTTTCTTTTTGCTTTTTCTTTGAATAATAATTGTTTACCATCCATACCGCTACATATGCAGCTCGGTAATATTTACTTAGGTCTTCTTCTTTTTTTCTTTTTCTCTGATCATCGGATTGACGACTACAGTAACGGTAGATGCTGACAAGGAGGGTGCATGTAATAGTTTCAAGCATTTTCATACAATTCAACTCGTTTTCCCTTTATTTCCTGTCTTCCCTTTAAGTGTGTGATCTACCGTCATTTATATCTCTAGGTTGGGATGGCTACGAGGCACACACGGCGGCAGGCACATTCAATTTGTGTGTGGCCAAAGTTAGTACTATGTACTACCATCACTGGCAGAGTGAGATATCAAAGATTCGGCCAACCTCGAATCGTGGAAAGATCATCGAGCTCCTGATACAGCAAGTCCGAGCCCAGCGTGGATACTTCATTACCGAATATGCCAGGCAGATGAAGAGCTTTTGCTGGTCGTCTTCGTATCATGGCCCCGACGGATTGCAATCGAAAAAGAGAAAGAACTCAAGGAAACACACAGGATCTATCAGAACAGCCTACAACAGACAGCGGATTGTATTTGTTACACGTGCAGTATGAAAATGTGAATGTAGTATCTCGTATGGAAAAACACTCCCCAAAGTAGAAAAGACGTGAAAGACGAGCAAGCGTGGGTGTCCCTCTGCTTCCCTTTGTTATTTAAGAGAGATCGAAACCTGCGCCCGATGAAATGGCCTGGAGCAACTTTTCCCGGAGTACTTTCTCACTCTTGTACCTCGGAAGCTGGAACGAGTATGAACGCGGTCAGCGCGCGGGCGGTCCAAGTCTTAATCTCGACTCTCACCTTCAACAAGTTGACACACGTGCTCGACGTCGGCAAGCGATGTTCGTCGGTCCCAGCGTCCCGAATCGCGAAAAGTGGGTTCAGTTGCTTGAATCCCCTATACCAACGTTGTGTGCCGTCAACAAACGAACGATCGACTTACGACCGACGCGACACTCACAACAACGGCGGCCGACTACAACTCGTGACGAAGCGCAGAAACGCCCGCCTCTGTTCCTGGTCGAAGCCCTCCATGACCTAGACGGTGGTTGTTTTCATCCAGTGCCTGTCCGAAACAGTTGCTCTTTCGACGTACCCTCCAAAATGTCTGGATAGTCGATTCCTCGTTGTCATACAGCCCACCATAACTGGTGTGTTGCCTCAAATCGTCCAGGTCCACGGGCGCGTTCACGCCGCCCAGCAGGATTTGCAACTCTTGTTGATTGAACATGCTAAACGGAGTGAACGGTCAGCCATCTCCTGTCTACCGATAACGACGACGACTTGAGCAGAAACGCACCGGAGCCATTTGGGATCTACCATCTCTGAAAGACCTTCGAAGAATGATTCGCTCTGCAGCTTTATCTGCTTGCTTAGCTTGTAATGCGAAATCATATATATGTATTGCAGCCTATTTTCCCTCGTCACGGGGACGTTACTTCCGTCAAAAATGAGGTCAAGTGCTTTTGCCACACCAAATTCTGCGACGACTCATCAGCAAAAACTTGGACACGAAAAGCGAAGACCCCAAGCACACGAACAGACCTTCTGTGGCGATGGTAAAGTTTAGCGATAAATCCTCCATGTTACCTGTGTAATTTTTGAGGAAGACGAGCCCTTGGTAAAGATCGGGGTCCAGAGACGCAAGATCGTCCAGGAAGCTCTGCTTTCCGAGCCACTGCGAGGACCGTCAGTCAGCCTTCCTGTTCATGGTATGGAAGTTGTCCACCCGATATCTCACCTTCGCAAGGAAAAAGCTAGCAAACGCCACTTCGACTAGAATGCCCTCGTACAACGCTTTTCCTAAGATGCGACCAATGAACCGGTACCAGCTGAGGCTGTGTGCTATATGCCGGAGCAGAAAGAATAGGTGTACGTGAGTAATGGATGCAACAACAGCCACTATGGACTCACGCTCAGTGGCATAAGAATGAGGGTTGGGATAGATTTCATTCTTCTTGTTCGCAAGCCAAAGTCCGCGATCCGTATCAAAAACTTCCTTGCACAAGGAGGTGAAAAACTCTTTGAACACTCCACCACCGTCAATGCCAGCCCTTGATTCACAATTCAGTCAGAATGGCAGAACACTAACTGGTCTAAAAGCGAATACTACTCACTCTGGTTCACCGAATTGATCAATAAAGGTGATGCTGATCGGAGCCCGCAGATCCACTTCTGAAAGTCGATCGTACCCGTCCTGAGCGATGCTGGTTCGCCTGATAGACACTTCCATCCTGCCTCCTCTGCGTGGAAAGGTGTCTAAACCTCTATTCGTTCCGTCGCTCTGTACAAATCGGCGGAAGATGTGCACTCGCGTTTCGAATGGTATAGCGAACGGAATGTTGTTGAGTACTCCCAATCGTGGAGATAGCCGAGCGAGATGGGCCAATTGGCGACGTGAGCCGGTGCGAGGGACCGCAGAGTCGTCGACTTGCTGCTCCTCGTATCTGATAAAAAACGTTTAGTGTGAGAAGAGACGCATCGTGAGGTAAACACGTACACAGCTGCTTCTACAAACGAGTTCATGTCAATCTGAGAGCTGACGTGCCAATGATCTTCGGGCATGAACGGCCGTCGAGAGCTGCACAAGATCAGCTAGGCGCCACGCAAGTCGAACAAACCCAACGTACTCCCGTGCATGGATTGCTTGTAAGCACTTGGTGATCCTGTCGCGTACGCTCTCCCAAGAAAGATTGAGCCCAGGGGCAGTCGCCTCTTGTATCTTTGCTTGGTCCTCTCTCCAGTACAACGTAAAAGCAATGTTGAAGAGGGTACGTGAGAACGGAATGAGTTCGCTGAGGGTAAGTGTAGTTCTAGAGTCGGAAAAGAATTCATCGTCGCCGATCGTAAGGAGCGATTGTGTGTACAAATCGGTGAGAAGAAGCAAGGGTGACCAGTAAGAGTCAAGAGTTGGATCTAAAGTCGATCAATGCTTTAGTCAAAAGACAACTGGAAAGCATACCCATGAGTGACGAAAGATTCTCGTCACGACCAAGAGGCGTCGTTCGGACGTAGCCTCGGTATATTTCGCGTACAAGACCCCCACCACCGTACAAGAGTAGGGTCGTAAGTACCTTGTCCTTGCGCGAGGGCCAGACAATATTAAGGCTTAAAACCATTGAAACCAGGTCTAGCAGTAATGTCGGATGCTGCTGCGCAAGTTTCAGAAGAGAATTCAAGTGTGTTTGGGATGGTAAAGTTTGCAGGCGTTTGCGGGTCCGTGAATCGAGGACAGGTAAGGGGGATCGTGCATTGAGGACATTAACAGGGTGTTCAGAATCCGAGTCACTATCGTCTGCCCACGATGTTGTTGTTGAAGAATCCTGGGCTAGTGGGGGTTCTAGTGCGTGGGGCGGCAAAACGTTCAAAATGGCAGAAAGGAGTTGTAGGTAAACCTTCAATGATAATACAGGGAGGGAGGCATATTGTGGTGGGGTAAACGCCAACAAATTTGCAATGATGTTGATCTGGGACGGAGGTGAGGTTACGGAAAGGATGTCGTGGATACGCGATGATAGTACATCCAAATGCGCGAGAGGAAGATGTCTAGATAGCTCTGAGAGTGAGGGAAGAGGAATGCGATAGGGGAGTAAGGGAAGTGCGAATATGTATGAGACCAAACCCGTCACGGAAAGGGCAAACAAATCGGAAGACGATGGGAAGTTCATCAATGGGAGACATGAAAGCTTCACCAAGTAAGGAAGGGATGGATTGTTCTTGGACTCGGGCGCCTGCGAAAAGGTTAATCATCGGAATTGGAAGAGACAAAAGGGACAGACAATCGCTAGGAAAGCACGTCCAAGATGACCATAGAGATCGTTCTGAACGAGCCGTTGCGATATGCGGAGTCTTAAGTCATTCCCAGATGGACCGAGGAACCTTTCCACCAATGACGGATCGAGAAGTTTGCACAACACCTGAAGATGTGGTACAGCGGTGGGAACGCTGGAAGAGTGTTAGATCATACAGCACCCATTCCAAGCTCAGGAACATACTCACCCATTACTATTCGACACGGAACAGAGTAAGAGAACAGCAATTCGACAGAGAAGAGCTGTCCAATGATCCCGATCGGGACCCTGCGCAGGCGCAAACAACAGCGCTTCAACGCTCATGAGTGATCTGACAGAGTATGAGATGAGGGCAGACATACCATCGTCTTTAGACATTCTCGCAGACCACATGCTCAGAAGTTCCTCTTCCTGCCCAACGAGGACAAGGCATCGCAAGGCTGTGAGCCCACTTACTTGCTCTCGAAACATCCGACGCAATTGCTGTCGGACGCGCCTAGCTTCGCGTACGCCGCGCCACCATGCCTGTATTCTTACCGCACTCTCCTCTCGCTTTCGCTGTGCCTCTCTCTGCATTCTTCGAGCCCGCGCCTGATCCAAGAGCGTCGCCTGGGATGATACTGAGGTTGAACCTCCTAAATTGATCTCGCGCCGCCTTCGCTCATTTTCGAACACGGGAAGCATTTTGTGAAGGTCCCTTCAAGTTCTGAATCGGAGGAAAGTGGTGGCAAGGACGGACGATTGCGTATTGCGTAGACGCAATCACTCAGCGGTTATGTAATCGTAGTGACCGTAAGTACCAAGTCGGTCGTCCGTGACGCCGCATCATTCCAGTAAGTTCGTCTGAATTCTCATTCTGCGATCGCTCTTCACGAAAATTCCCCCGCAGGAGATGGAGATATGCGTCATGATCTCTGCAGATAACTTGGGCCTCTTTGGCTCACGGCCTAGTATTTGATCTTGGTAAGTCTACTCACACTCCCGGGTGACTCGTGGTGCTGATTCTCCCTGTTGTCAAGCTCTGGCCGTATCGCTGACGGTCCATGCATGACCGGATGGTAGGATGGGCCTCTGCAACGACTTGGCAAAATCGACCATCCCTCGCATCCCTCTGTGCGTACAACTCGTGGCATACGCTTCGCCTATCCTTGGTGAGTCGTGTCTGGGGGGAGGGGAAGTCCAAGCCAAGCTCATTTTCTTCGCTAGAAATGATCAGGATCGTCATCTCGTGGATCGACAAGTTTCCCTCAAAGTGACGCTGCGGTGCCCGATCACGAAGGCGCCCAGCTCACATTTCGCCGCGCACGCGCACGAACTTGACGTTGACAGCAAATATACGCCTGCTCCAAAGACGACCTTCACACCACGAAACAATTCGGAATGGAGTGACGTGCCGATTTGCTGAGCGCTCTGTTGTCAATGATTGCGTATAAATAATACTATAATCCGGCACTCTAGGGTTAGTACCTGGAGGTCCCGGTCAGCTTTGAAGGATGTGTACGAACCCAGCATCAATGAGACTCTGGCATTGTTTCATCCGCCGCGTTCCACGCAAGAGCGAACCAACAAGTCGATCACGAGCCACGCGCCGGTGGGTGGAGAGATACCAGGTCGTTCCGCTGGACGCTGGATGCGCCCTTGTAACTTCATCGCCGAGATCGATGGGCTAGCCGTAGGTTCACTCGGATAAACTCTCCTAAGACATAATCACTGTTCTGTTATCATATTTTGAAAGACTAAACGAGTACTATGACAGATGCCCTCTGCCGTGATGATGTACTTAGTCACAGGACGCGGGTGGGGAGACCAAACTAGACACAACGGAGAGACGCCGGATGATCGATGAGGCCTGAGGACCGGCTGGTCGTCGATGGGCTTTACGGGCACCTGGCACACCGCAGAGGGCGTCCCGCCAACTATTGCTTTCAAGTGTTTTGGGATTTCGCTCCCCTCTTCCGCTTCGTGCGCGCAAGGAATTCACCCACAAGAGACCGAGTGCAGCCTCCTTGCGCTCTTCGCCCGAAACACTGTCAGAGCGGTCAAACAGTCTGGATAGCTGATCCTGTCACGGTTGCCGCCGCCGCCGCCTAGTAGTTTGTAGATGGTTGGTATCATTGTCAACTTGGTGATGGTGATGTAACATGCGGAGTACGGTACACATCAATACTGGGTGTGTCCACAACGGTCAAACTCGACAAGATTGTATTCGTCGCAGTGGCGCTTAGCCCCTCGTCCACCCCAAGCGTTCTTGTCCGGCGACAATGAGTCCTTTACGACAGGCGACTCCCAACTCGACGCCATTCTCGGGGGAGGGATCACAACTGGCATGGTGGGAGGTCGTCTGCAGGAGGTATGCATCGTCGTTATTCCATCCTCTGTGTTGCGGAAAAAATTGAAGCGTCTCGTCCAGCACTGCCAGAAAGACCCAACTCGCCGCTGGACTACCATAGCTAATTGATTATGTGATCAGTTCCCACGTAAAAATCGCTTTGCACAGAACGGTAGTAAACATCATCATCATATTCAAGTCCATTGAAGACAACCTCACTGACTCGATTCTGTCAAATCCTCAACAACCCCTTTTCTGTCAAACATCAGACCATTGAGATGAGGGCAGTCGAATTCAGACGCTTCAAAATCCACAAGATTTTTAGTGTCATCAACTCGAAGGATCTCAAGAAACATACTAGTATCAGTGATCTGGGGCATACTTCCATTCGACAGACATCGGATAGAACGCGGGTACACACAGCACAATAGACATGGCAAAATGTGGCCATTCGCTGTCAATGATCGCATCTTCGTTCAGCTTATCGGTCAAAGCCCGAATCCTTTTCACACTTGGAAACTTTCTCATAAGTTCAGATTCATATATAATGCATCATGCATCATATCTACGATGCGCAGTTATCAATGCGGGCCACTCCTGGGGTGGCACGTGAGGAAAGCAGAAACTAATGGAAAACAAGGCCTCAATATGTTCCCGTAACCTGAGGCGACGAAGTTGTCACGACAAGCTGTACTTCTATACTTAGGTTGTTCAAGTCGCTCAATTGTCACCACCGTGATTTGGCAGAAGGGCCTTCTGACGGCCAACTTATCTCCGGCTCTTCTGAGAAGTTCCTGTGTTTTCCCGTTTTGTAGCTTTCTGAACGCCCGTGTACTGCACTCACGCAACGAGGCTTCCCCAGGCCCCATCTTTCAGACTCACCCCGTCCAAGTCTCCATCCACTCAGTGCGAACCAAGCCTCTCCGAAAGGCGCCAGAGGACAAGTAATATGCATCGAGACCAGGCAACTTCGCCGTGTCACCCAGAGAAGCAGATGAGTCAAGTTCGTGACCTCATCCTGAATTCTCACAGTCCACGGTATCAAGGTTCATCGATACGGATCCATTCGCTTATACCCCTAAACCCTCAACCAACATGGTGCCAACTTTGCGTCCATGTCTATGTTTGGAGGATCTGCGCCTACATTGTGTCCGACACAGGGTCTCTTGTTGTATATGAGGTCCTCATGTCCGAGTCGCGGCGGTGGCAAACAAATGGACCCACAAAAGTTATTGCTATTAATGGCTTGTGCTTTTGTTCCAAGTTCAGAACAGCGCAACCCACTTTACTCCCCAACACATCTCTGCGCATACACTTTGTATTCAAACCACATCACTCAACATGTCTATTATCTTGGAGGCCAACGATTCCGATGGTGACCTCGACTTAACCACTGTCAGACACAGAGAAGACTCATTCATGATCTTAAACGACCATGGAGACGAAGCAAGTCCTCCTAAAGACTCTGAGGCTGCGTTAGAGGAGTCGCAATCGGAGTCCTCTGATTCGTCATACCTGAATGTCGATCTCGGCGATGACCTTGATGACGAGGAAATCGAGACTGAGGAGCTCGACCAACGGCAAGTGAACCAGGAATTGGAGGAATTGGAGGAAGTAAGCATAGTGTTTTGTTTGCCGTAATTTTGGACTCGCTATTTACGCTCAACTGGTTCATAGGCAGATGTCGAAGCAACGGAACGAGTTCACCCTCAGGTAGAGGATCTTTGCTCCTCTATCCGGGGAATGTATCGTATTCTGGATTTGATCAGCGAACGTGGAACAAGCGGTCTAGGTAGGATCACCTCTGACGACCCATTTCGACTCACTGACCCGAATCTTGCATCTGTGAAGTTGACAAGATCATCATCGCGCAGGATTCCCTCAAGCGTTTCATCAACGAAATTTCCCCCAATGCTTACACGTCTTTGACAAAGGTCGACTTCAAAGCTCTCGACAAGTTTCAAGCCAAGCCCGTTGGGATTTATGGGAGCAAAGAGGAAATCATTCGATTTCTCCTCTCCGCGTCTGCCATTGACGAGACCATGTGTGTCTATTCCTAGCTCTCGATCCAGTTTTTTGTCGCTGACATTTGACAGCGCAACCAAGTTGACCGTGTCACCGGAAAAGAAAGTGGATAAACCAGCTCTGCGATCTGGTCTCTACATTTGTCGCGTTTCTGAGTCTGTTGATGCCGCGCAAAAGATCTATGTCGTATATTGGCCAGAAGAGACGACTTGGGATGACGACGCGTCTCCACCTGTCCGTCGAAATCGTGTTACGTTTATGAGGTGAGTTCATTTCGGGATGTTGCAAACATCCTGACCGTTGATCGACGTTCGAATACCCAGATATCTCACGAAGATTTGTGATCAAGTTACAGCCTTGATCTCCGACGACCATGCTGAGTCCATGGTTTGGAACGACCCAGTCAGCGATGACAAACTTTCTGAATCCGATGAGGATGATACCAATCGGTTGTTCACGTTCGAGGTCGCGAAGACGAAGGAACAAGAAGAAGGCGTCTCCGTACGCCAAGGTTTCGAGGTACGTTGCCTTCGCGGCATCCATATTGATTTTCATGAATACCCGCCTTGTGCCCAGTGCGCTTCCGATGATCTTCAAGTGGTCACCGAACTGCATCCGGATTGTAACATGGACCCCGAGTTCTTCAAGCCACGCTTGTTATTCGGCGAAATCAACCAAGGATTCATGACGGCACAATATGTTCCAGTTCAGCGTTCTGTCAAGGTTCTGAATTCCTTCAAGCTTATGACGTTCGTGCTGCAAGATACTCTGTACGTTTACAAATCTTGTGTCTTCTCACGTCTGACTGACCCGCTTGAAGCCTTAAGGAGCATCTGCAAATATCAGAGAGTATCAGTCCAAAATCACTCAACAATCTGGTCCGTCTCGGGCTCGCCAAGCGTTTCCCCAATGAGTGTGGTGTCTGGACGAAGGAAGTCAACGCCATCAAGGTGGCGTACGAGAAAGACATGACGGCTAGGCAAAAGAAGGCTGAGGAGGAGTTGAACACAACTAAAGCCCAGACGGAATCCAGTATCCGGTTCGCAGTTGTCAATGCTGTGTTCAATCGCTACCCGTTCGTATCATTTCTCCCTTTGGCACCTCACTCACGTCAACTCTTATAGCACACTTGATCGCAGTCGATGCTTTGCCTCTGTCCCAGCTCTTACACCTGATGAAGAATCGAGGCTCAATGGTGATTCACTATGTCGATGGATTTGTGTTCAGCGTTATTGACTTTTCTTAGAACTCTACTCCAATTTAACCACATTACACCCCCGTGTAGCGGAGGTTTTCGCTGACGAACTTCGCCGAGTCCATTGCAAGAATATCATTGATGAAAACTTCAGAAGGTCCAAGGAAAAGATACTTCTCGTCCAATATCTATGCCGCAACCTCATCACCGCAACTGAGGCTCAGTTGACTGTGGTCGTTCGCTCAGTTCTCAGGGACACCAAGAGGACGCTGCAGTCTACCTTGGCCTCTACCCTTTATGCAATTGCTACGTCGACCGAAAGACTAGCTAGGCCGACGCAAACTGAGATAGCAAAGGCCGAGAAGATGCTCAAGGATGGTGGTCGTGAACCGTCTCTGATCGGCGATGCAGATTTCGTAGCAGATCTTGAAGCTCTCTCGTGCAAGATGCCCGGGCCTTTGCTACAGGAAGTAGCCAGCACTGCGAAGGACCTGGCCCAGAAATACCTCATGGGCGTCGTGGATAGACTCTGTCGGAATCTGATCGGCTCCGCTCGCCGCATACAACTGGAAGATATCGAAGAACAGTCGAAGGCTGAGGCATATCACCTCAGCGAACGGGAGCGTCGCGAGACGGGGCGTACCCTGGTCCAGAAGGTGAACTTACTGTCGGAGTCATGTGACTCATTGTAAGGGTCTTCGAAATGATCGAGAAAAACCTCTAATTGATCAATAATCGCCAAGGTACACTCTACGGCTTAAGTCCATCAGGAGCCCTGTCGACCGCCATGATAAGCGTACGTTCAAGCCTTGCGGATCAGCTTTGCTGGACTAACAAATGGCTGCAGATCCGCTAAGCTTTGAAGTCAGCGGCTCGAGAGAGACGTTGAAGGAAGCTTCGCTGTTGTTCACCATTCACCTCATGCATTTGACGACGCAAGATCGGCATGAACTTCAACTCGATCAGACTAAGGTTCCGAATCCACGTTTCAATGAGACGTACTCCTTCCACTTACCTGTGGGGTTTTCGGTCTCGTGAGATTGACTTTCTTTTCACTACCCCTTCATCTGATTTCTAATGAACCTCTAGTCATGCGCAGCTCCTAGAAGGCGATAGATTGTTTCTGGTATTGGTTGACCGCAATGCCAACCTCCATCTTCACTTGGACCACCTAAACAGCATTGAAACCTCTGTCGGACGCGGCCATGGCAAGATGCTCTACCGTGACAAGATCGGCGACGAGTTCTTATTGGCGTTCGACGAATCCCAGGCTATGCTAGCTCTGATTTCCTCTGAAAAGGTACGCAAACCAGAGGTTTGATACGCTAGATTTAAATTGAAGATCCTTCAGTTGCAGTTACATGTTTACGTTCATGATGATAGTCGAGGGTTTACCGCGTCCGGCAGCGGTATTAGCTTGACTCCGTGGTACAGTGAGGGGACGACGATCAAGAAAGCATGTTTCACATCGGGAAGCGAGGAACTTTTGCTGGTTGACTCTCTCGCCATTGCTCGTGTTTTCTCTTTCACTACTATGCAATTTCGGTATGTGCTACGGGTGAATCGAATGCCTGGACATGATGTTGACGCATTCCCAGGCCGGCTTCTTTGGATCTTCAACACGTGCCGATTGATGTTCATTCTTCTCCAGATGGCTCGTGCTTCTTGGCTGTTGGTTCGGATGGTGCTTCCACCAATATAATCGCCTATCATTGGAACACCTTTGGGTCTACGGGCGGCATACCACTGCCTATCGCAGATTGGGCAGGCGACAATAAACTGGTCATCAGCTCATTCGTCCGCAGAAATGCTGTCCATCTCTTGAAGCTGGACTTGGCCGCTCGTACTTGCAGCTCTGTTGCGCTTGACATTACCCGAAAGATCACCGAGTTCATGTTCAGGGAGAAGGGAGACCGAGATGCTTTGTCCGGAAATGCTCACCTGACGGCACACAACTGTCTCATTGACTGTTTTGCTGATGTATGGACACGCTTCCCAGTTCTTCCAGCAGTACAGCGGGCCACCATTTCCACGAACGATCGTTGCCGTCGCTCAGTTCTCTTTGTAACCGCTCAGGCTCATCATCGTTATCAGCCTCACTTTGCTGAAATGATTGAGACGTTCGAACGAGCGTCAAAGAAGCCAACCGGAGATAAGCTCAGCACGTTGCAGGTCTCTGCGACGACGTTCGACAGTTTCGTGGCCAAATTTTCCCCCGATGCAGAGTGGGACGATACATCGTTCTTTAGGGTTGGAGAATGGGTCGTCGAAATTCTCTGTCTCATCCCTATTCATTTGGCCCTTGCCAGAGATAATCGATTCGTTCCTTTGAAGGATGGCGTATATTCCGCTGAAGTCGAAAAATCATTACTTGGTGCCGAGATCAATCGCATTGTGGATACAATTTCGTTTGGGTGGTATGAATCCATTTTCCAGTCCTACATGGCAGACAAGGTGCGAGCCGCAGACTGCGCATGACTGATTACGATGCTGATGTTGGTATTTTTGCAGCCTGTTCAAGTCGTGTCTTCAATGGGGGAGCAATCCGTTGGAAAGAGTTTCACTCTCAATCACCTTGTCGATACGTCTTTCGCTGGATCAGCGATGCGCACCACCGAAGGTGTTTGGATGTCCGTGACTCCTACGAAGGAAGTTTTGATTGTCGCGCTTGACTTCGAAGGTATACCGGTTGCTTAGTCCGTTATCGGTAGTCCATGCTCACGTGTCTGCAGGTGTCCACAGCATAGAGCGCTCGGCGCAGGAAGACACTCTTCTTGTTCTCTTCAACACCGCAATCTCGAATATGGTTTGTCGTCGCCGTCGAGACTGGAGACAAGCTTTTGACTCCGATTTCCTCAGGTCCTTTTCCGCAATAACTTTGCCCTCAGCCGTGATATCACTGGGCTGTTCCAGTCATTCCAGTCCAGCTCGATGGTTCTGGACCCAGTCGCCAACCCGGCGCTTTTCCAGTCTACCTTGGTGATCATCATCAAGGACGTCGTCGACTCGGACGCCGCGGAGGTCGCACGAGAGTGAGCGTTTTGAGATACGCGCCCCTCCGTGTCTTGATAAACGATTGCCTCAGGTTCTCGCTCAAGTTCCAGCAAATTGTTCAAGACGAGCAAGACTCCAACTTCATATCGCGACTCCATGGTGGAAAGCTGAACATCATCCCCTGGTAAGAACTGGATGTGCTTATCGGAGTACAGACTGAATGACAACTCTACGACAGGCCAGTTATCGAGTCGAGGGAATTCTACAAATTGTTCCCAACTCTTAAGCGTTGTCTTGATCAACAGAATGTGACACACAAGGCTGCGGGAGAGTTCTTGCACTTGATGAAGACATTGATGGCAAAGCTCAAGGTTAGATTTGTTCCCGCTGCTAGGCCAGTGTACATGTGATGCTCAAATTTTCTAGGCGAACGACTGGGGAGCACTTTCTCGTACGTACCAATGTTCATCCGAGTTGAGTTGCTCATTCTCTTCTAGAAACCATGGCTTCGCATCGTGCACAATTGTTATTGACCATCTTGCCTACCGCCTTGGCATTCGGCATGCAAGACGTGGAACCGGAAGTGGAGCTGCTCAAGGTACAGTTCGCCCTCTGTTATGACGTCTCAGGAAGCAATAAGATATCTTGTTTCAGAATCTAGATGCGGACATGCCCATAGAGTGCCCCGATACCGATGCTCGCTTCTCCGTTGCCAACGTCGAACATTCTCAGGTCATCGATCGCGAAGAGGCACTGGACAATATGATCAAAGAATGGGAGGCGGTCGATTCCCGCCAGCTTGTTCCCGATACTCAGTGGGTGGATGAGCTCGCTCAGTACCTGGAAGACCTGGCGGAAATGCGCATCGACCACGTACGAGTGTGGGCCAAGTCCAACTTGGTGCGCTTCCAAACTGGCCATGCCAGTGTGACGGAGCTCCAGAGGGCACTAGAGAGTGCAGTGATTGATCTGAAGAGCAGCATCCAACTCTGTCGGACTCAGTGCGCTTCTTGTCAATTGTTGTGTATCCGGGATCGATACCATGAGGGCGCCCATGACTGCAAGACAACGCATACTTGCATGCAGTATTGCGAGTATTGCGCGGAAGCGTGTGAGCTTGGGGATGGTGAGGAAAAGAAGTGCACAATAACGTAAGTGACATTCGAGTTGTGACGATGAGATCATGACCGTGTTCTTTCCAGAGCTGGGCATTCTGGAAAGCACGTGTAAGTGAACCTTTTGGCATTAAATTCCTTGTGGGTATGATTGGAGACGATGCTGCTTCAGATGTCTGGTGGATACCCATCTGTGTGGTGCCCCATGCAGACTCCTGGGCACAAATGGATGTCTCAAGGGATGTGTGAAGGTATGCCTACATTGAGACTACTGGCCTCCTGTTACTTACAACTTCCAGGTCTCGGGCCATGACGATGATGACCACCAATGTGCAGCAGTTACGCATGCCTGCGGAGAGGTAATCGCTTTTCACTGTCTTCAGTATCAAATGCTATATCTTCCACCTTAGCCATGTGATTTGTGCTCAGTGACACTTGCGGATGGATCCAAGTACACATGCAAAGGAAGATGCATGATCTCGGTGTAAGTGTGCTCATACAGCTATAACCAGGGACGAATTTACTTACTGGTTCACGTGCCAAGTGACATTGACCACGAAAGTCATCAATGCGACACACAGTACTGTCCCATACCCTGCCAGCTCTGTAAACGAGACTGCCTAAGTTCTGACCATTTACACGCGTTGGATGCGGATGCTGTCCATCTCTGCGGGTACGTGGTTCAGTGGTATATTTACAGAGGCTGTAAAGTGAAATACTTTTTGTAGGGAACAGCACACTTGTGCTCAGCGATGTGAGGCCGACGGTGTATGCCAGATCGACCCGGCTCCGGAATCGCTTGAAGCAACATTCAAAGGAATGCATGAATGCTTCGAGTACACAAAGGTATGACTTCGTGTCCCTCGATGCAGGTCATAAGCTGAACACATCCGGTGCATGGGTATAGTATACTCAAGGTGGGTATTTGGGTATGTACCGACTGCCTCGCTGACACTGCGCACAGTTGCGAAGCGACTTAAATGTGTCAAAGTCGTACCCCCAGGCCAGTTACAACATGAAGGTCGGCATGCCCATAGTTTGGACTCAGACGCCATCCATTATTGTCGAGAAAGGTTGGTCTATAGCACAGCTTATGTACATCCGAGTCACTTAATGTCCGAACAGATGTGCGAGTTGCCAGTATTACTGCATACTTCCTCTGGGTACGGGACCAAGGGTTTCTTTTCGCCTAGATCGTGAATGCTAACCGCCTCGTTCGAAACAGGTCATTCCAAGAAAGAACACGATACCCACCACGGTTCCATGTTGAACGTGCGTTGGTCCGTTGATGGCCCGGATGAAGATGGCATCGAGGTCGAAGGTCGACGATTCTCGACGAACGACGAAGGCGCACCGATGATGTGCAATATGGTATGCAAGGCGCAGGGTAGACATATCCATATAGACTATTGCAGAGCCAAGACCCCCGACGAGTGTCGAGCAAACCCTGGAATCCAGCATATCCCGAGGACGCTCAAACCGGAACCAGACAGGCCAAAGGACTTTTTGACACACAACCTGTTCTGGAAGCGCAGTGGTATGTCGATTTTTACATGCGACGTTTTGATTTCCATATCATTGGGGCAGGGTTCAAGGATCCGTATTCGCATGATGAACAGACAAATTTCGCCAAGTGGTACGTCCAGTTACACAATTTGGTTTCCTGCCGTTCCCGCCTTACTTACTGCATCTTCGCATTTTTACAGTGACTCGATGTGCGCTGGTGAGTACAACCCTTTGGTCGCGACTGTCTTCGTGGTGATCATGACTATATTGCAGGATTTGAGCATGCTGCTTCAGGGGGAAAGCCTGCTGCTCCCTCTTACTGTACTCTCCCGCTTTTCCATGCACCATTGGATGCAAACATTCCACCAAATCAAGGTTATATCACAGGGGATGGGCACCAGTTCGACTGCAAGAACCCAGTGACTCAACAACAAGCTTTCCACATGTATGTGCTCGTATCTAACATGCATAATAGGGCTAACAGCCGGTCTTTAGCATCTTTATGGTCGACACGTAAGCAACGTATCCTCGGTCGTGAAAATGTGGCTTTGACGGACTCGTGCAGATCACTGTTAATGAGAAAAAGTGACATAAAACCACCGGCAGCCTCGGCGGTAAGCGGGAAAATCTCTGCCCATGGTATCAACAATCGACTCGGGGCCGTCTATGATGCCCTGCACCACTTCTGGACTGCTCGACAAGCTATCTCCGGTTCCCAGAGAGATGCAAACACTGTCATGTTGCACTCCGAGACTGTGCAACCGGTATGCGTACAAGACACCCAGAGATCACCGAACGAGCTCCTGGATTTGCTTCTCCTGCATAATATCCCTAGAGGCGGCAACAATTTCCAGGTGGCTCTAGAAGCTGTCTATTCGGGCGTACGGAAGAAGTGGTGTGAAGACACGCGTCCCCTCGTCATCGTCTTCCTTTCAGGTACCGATGTCCTTGCACCTGATTCTGCCGTGCACAGACTGTTCTGCAAAACGGCAGAAAAGTTGTGAGTGGTGTTTTGATTACATGTGAAATGTCGGGCTTCATACCATATGCAGGACGGGACTTTCATTTCATGCTATTTTATTCGGCCCGAAAATGATCTCGGCGAGGACGAAGCGCATCGTCAACATCGCACGCGATGCGCAGAACAAGATACCAGCCCTGATGTGGGCGCCGTCGTCCTTCCATGAAGCGTCTGATAGTGTAGGTCATTTCGCTTGGTTGGTATCAGTCATGGTTTTAATCCCTTTCCACAGGTTCAACTCTCACAAACCTTCCTT
Organism: Leccinum sublutescens; assembly: GCA_038091555.1. Classification (NCBI taxonomy): domain Eukaryota; kingdom Fungi; phylum Basidiomycota; class Agaricomycetes; order Boletales; family Boletaceae; genus Leccinum; species Leccinum sublutescens. The sequence continues at coordinate 4,346 of JBBPOR010000553.1, read as the reverse complement.
AAAATTGCGGAATCGTTGAGGAAACCGAGTGGACCATCGCCGCAACAATTCATACATAGGGATCCGACGACTCAGCAAGCCTTCCATATGTACGCCCATGTGACTACGTACCATCGCAAAGCTGACTAAAACTTGGTCGTAGTATCTTCTTGATCGATAGGTGAGTGACAAGCCATCAGGAATATACCATTTGGACAAGCCTGCGGCAGGTCGAAGTCAATGAACAAGGATGACAAGAAGCCACTGGAGAGCTCGGCAGTTCGCGGCAAAATATCTGCGCGTGGCATGAATAATCGACTCGGGGCCGTTTACGCCGCCCTGCACCACTTTTTGACCACACGCCAAGCCTCCCTCGATTCCGAGCGTGACGCGAATACTATCATACTACACTCTCACGAAATACAGAGCGTATGCGAAAACGACATGAGGAGATCACCGGGCGAACTCCTTGATTTGCTTCTCCCCAATGCACCGGCCGGCGGGAACAGTTTTGACCTGGCCCTCAAGGCTGCGGAAACTGTTATATCCAAGTGTTGGAATGATGCGCGACCGCCTGTGATCATCTTCCTATCCGATGGCATTGCCTCTGTATCCGATGCCGGCGTACAAAAACTGTTCCGTGCAGCGGCAATAAAAGGGTGTGTTGTATTCGTCGGCTGGTTGGACAACGGTGGAACTTACGTCACGTCTATAGGTCGGGGCTTTCTTTGCACGCTATCTTGTTTGGTCCAAAGGATACTTCTGCTCGGATGGAGCAGATGGTTACCGTTGCGCGCAATGCGCAGAACAAGTTACGGGGCCTGCCGAGCGCTCCATCCTCTTTCCATGAAGCGATTGATAGTGTGGGTTGTTTCTTGCTGATTTTTATCGGTTGTACCGTTGATCCACGTCCTTCAGATACAATTGTCGCAAACTTTCCATGCCATTGCGGAATCTTTGAGGAAGCCGAGAGGGGCGTTGATGCAGTGCTAGTGAGCGATCGTTCATCGCCCGATTCGGAGAACAAATACTACATTCCTATTCAAGTTGACGTGCATATCCTTGGTTCGTGATAACAAAAACTTTTGGGATCTGTTTTTTTTCCATGTACAGTATGCATCCCAGTCGAGTTTGGTTTAGCTGTTGTCAGAAATGTATGCGCCGTGTTTCAAAATGGATTCGAATTGTGCCACGGGTTGAATTCTCGGTGGAGTCGGTCTGTCTCATCTGGTAAGTTAAACTTACTTATACTAGTATGCTCAACGTCTACTGCGACCTGCCCTGAACGCGAGAACGAAAAGCTCTGGCACTGCCACAGTGCTAGGCGCTTTCTTTCTCTCCTGGTGGCATGTTCTACAGGTAAGTCCATGTGTCCTGTCCAAGTTTCTTACATTTTCCTACACCGTTCCCCGGGATGAGATTCTTGTTTGTTCAGTTATCCCTGTCTTAACCTCCGTGTCGAGATTTGTCTGATTTACTCTGACGGGCATTGGTTGATTACTTTTTCTTCCTTCGCTAATGATCTTGACGTCTCAATTCACTTTCTTCCACCTTGCAGGCTCAGAAACAGGAAAGATTTTCCTTGCTTCAGCAGTAACAGCGCTCTCTTGGACACGCTGCATTGCCTGGGAAGACAGGAAAGATCTCGTCGATTTGTACATACGGTTATGCTAGACACGCTCTGATGTCATCGAATTCACATCTTTTTTTTTACATCGCCGTCCCTAACTTCGTCCAATTGAACACGACTTCGACCTTGACCTACACTAACATCACAGGCTCACGTCGCGTAAGATTGTACCAAAGGGTATCTCTGTTGCTCTAAACCGGTCTCCACGATGCTGCTCACGAAAACCGTCCGGGTCCCTCCGTGGGCCCCCTCCATAGTCCGACCCAGTGCGTAACAGTCTAATTCACGTACATGGTATGTGTTGACCGCCAACACGAGTGTCTCCGAGCTGGATGTCGCCCACGTCGCGACGGACACGCCCTCAATGACGTACGCCGTACGCACAAACGTGGGGTCGAACAGGTACTGGCAAGTGTACGAATGGGGGAAAGTGCACGTTGTAAGCACCTGATCTTTAGTCCTCGTGTTTCCTTGTTCCCGACGCGCGTGCACGTTAGCATATCCGTCACTCAGAGTCCAAAGAGAAAGTGGACATAAACGGAAGCGGAAATGGAGAAAACGAAAGGTCACCTAAGGTCATATCGCCTTCGCCCCAGGCAAAGCTACCTCCCAAGCCGCGCAACCAGTACGACGATTGTCGAACGAAGGATTTTTACCCGATCACGTGGCGTGATGGAGGGAAGAGTGAGTTTTTGTTGCCGGTCGTTGCAAGCACGGGGATGAGTGCAAGCTCATGCACGAGACGGAGCTCCAGACAGACCGTGAGTGATAGGTCTATATTGGTGGACGCGATCTGACGAAACGGCGTGTAGAAGTTGGTTTCATCGATCTCCTGAGCGAGGTTGTTCAAGGGAAAGGACAGGGGCCGCTACGACCGGCGAACAAGGGCACGAGTTCGGAGCGTGGCCGATCGGGTTCGCATAGACGCAAGTCTAGCACTTTCAAGGTGCCCGTCGCAGCCGCAGCCATAGCTGCAGAGTCCGTCACATTCGCAGGGAGTCAACAACGTGCCTGCTTTTCCCAATGAGTGGACTGAAGCGGCAGCGGGAAAGAAGAATGAGGAATCTACATCGTCTAAGTACTCTGGACAGCCCGACGTCGCCTGTGCTTAGACGCACGCAGTCGATGTCGATGATCGTTGCCTCGCCGACGGCCAGTGTGGACACATCGCACTCGAGTGTACGTTTTCGCTGCGTTCGTTTGCTTGGACGTGGAGCTGACTCGGATTACAGCAGAGCTTTAAGATTTTCTTTTTCTTGTTTCTTTCATTGTTCACCATGCAGCTGGGTAATGTTTTTTTTTCTGGGCATCCTGGGATGCGACTAACGGTAGATGACAAGGAGGGAGCATGTGACAGTTCGACCATTTTCATGCAATCCAACTCGTCTTCCTTTATCTCTTCTCTTCCATTCAGTGTGTGCATTCTATTGTCTTTGTCGGCGTGATTCCCGATTGTCATCCGATCAATGGGCCCACGTGTTGGATGCTTTGTTCTGGCCCGGGATCCAACACCAGGTCTACACGCTTTGACCTGTGGCCGTTGTAAGGGTACAAAAGGGACGATCTCCTCGCAGTACTAACCTTACTACCACGATTCATCCAGTTGCCCTCACCTCTTTGAGAATGAATGATCCTTTCACCGTCGTCGGCCCCGAATTGGCAGCGTGTCACTGCAATCTCGTCGCAGCATCGCTGAGCCTCTGCCTCGCCGCGTCTACGCAGATCCATCACCATCATCACGGCGACCTCGGAAACTGGCAGTGGCCTTGGCCTGGACCTCTCCACGACGTCGGAGGACACTGGCAATACCAATACCCATACCTAGACCTCTTGCCACTCCTCGTCACGCTGTGGAATGCATGCAGCAGGTAAGCCCCTCCCTCTCAGCATCCAGTTGTGCGGACCATACTTATTTTGGTTTTTCTTCTTCTCCACGTTGGTGTCGTGTGTGGTTTACCAGTCTTCCTTTCTCCCCAAGTTTCAAATCGCAGCCTCCCGCCGAAAGCTTCAGTTTCGGACCCCTTCGACGCGTCCACGACGCTGACAGTAGTGGATCGTTTCCCCTCCTCGACCTCGAGTGTATGAATGCGACGACTGCGTTCAGTGACTCTGACTCGGCGTGGAATATGGACTTGCCAGGACCACACTCGGACTCGGACTGGCTGCGCACCGTGAGAGCAGCAATGACGTCGTCGTCGGTGTGGCACGCGTTTGCGACGAGCAGGCCCCTGCAGGGTTTTTATTGTTTCAATGATGGTGACTCGGATGACTCGGATGTACGTGATTCGGCCCGAGAACGCCTCGCGGACTCGGACCGTCAGGACGGCGCGTGGTCTTGGTGCGGCGACGCTTCCGTTCTGACGTCACGATCAATAGCCACACCGACGACGTGTGTATGCGTGGACTGTAGCTCAGGCACCGGATCAGATCACGACGTCACTGTGCACTCGAACGCCCTCCACTCGCCAGCTTCGTTCTGTCACTCGTCCGAGTCACTGGCACTGGATGCTACAGCTTCCCAACCCCGACGACACCTCGACAGCGACAGACGCTCGAGTCCGACATGGACGTGGGTTTGCCACGGTCGCACCGCCGAGGATCGACATTTCGACACGGACGCATGGACGGGCGTAATACCGGGTTCGGAACAAGACTCGGAGTCGGGACCGACGACGCACGAGGCGCGCGGTGTCGGCGTGCTCGTCAAGGCGCTCGTTCAGCAGAATGCAGGCGCTGC
>JBBPOR010000552.1:0-20922 GCA_038091555.1 Leccinum sublutescens | reverse complement strand
GCAGAAACTTTCTCCGGAACGTGTATCCGACTATGTGTTCGACGTTGACCGGCTGCGTCGACACCTCATCGGTGTGCTCGACGCGGGACAGCGCCTCGCAACGCAATCCGGGAGGGTGTTCCATTCGAGGCCTAGACCAGATAGTTTGGCATACGATACACCAAGCTCAAACCCGCCATGGAGCTACGCAGATGAGAGACTCGACAACATCTGCTGACATCTTCGTAGACACTTCCTCGACCTCTTTGCGCGTCTTGCTACCTCTAACTACGGGTTCATCATTGGTTCCTTCCAGGGTATTCTCCGGCGTATCAACAGGCATGCGCACCTCGAGTGGGGAAAGGTACAAGGGTTTGAACCGTTTAAGCGCGAAACGTGAACGGATGATCCATCGGTACATAGGACGTCGAATAGCTTCTTTCGCAAGGTGGGAGTTTGCTACAGCATGATCTTTGCGCCTGGCTAAGTATCCCTCGTTCCATTGTGGATAGGTAGCCATCAGGTCCACAGGGCGATTAACTTCAGCACAGCGTCGCCGAGCTATTCGAGGCGTTCATAGTTAATTGGATCTTCAGCAACCCGGGCCGTCATTTCTGTTGAGAGGAAAAGAGAGGGTATGGTTGAGAGAGGAGTGCAGTGAAAGAGGGTAATCTTAAGTAATTTGGCGATCATGGCTGTTTCGAGACGACGAAGAATTGATGGGGTGAATTGGGAATATTCACATTCCGTCGGAGACAACAGCTCAAAGTAAAAATACTTGGCGAGAAGGAGGGATTTCTTCGGAGCTGGGTTGGAAGCGTCCCGCGGCAGTAAGAAATTGGATTTCTGAGGAAGAGGTTCGACGACGACGAGTGGGTATGTGACTTTGACGCCATCGAATCGTGAGTACATCTTGCGACCGCATATTTCTGCCTCTTCATCCTCTGTCAGTCTCTCGTGATGCCAACCGACGAAACGATGTAGCTTTCCAAAGGACCGTCCGTTACGAACCCGACCGCGCCAGATTGTTCCTTGGTTTTGTCCGAAAAGACGTACTGTCCTGGGACATAGGCAGCGTCAGAGGTAGTGCATATCAACGTCCTGCGCGATGAAGCAGGCTTGGATGATGGGGATAAGAGAAGAGTAGACACGAGAAAGTTCAACGTGAGCCTGCTTGCTATGCCTGCTAGTATTACTAATACTACTGTATGATTCAATTTAGAATTCTCACGCGAAGTACTAATCGCTTCTCGTCGTACACGCTCGCAACACGGCACGCACCATCGTCAACCACTCCCAGAGTCTCGGATTCTCACATACCACAGCCGACCAGTAGTCCCCCTCATCGCTATACCTTATACCCACGGCAGGGGTACGGGTGAGTCTCCCGCGAGCGATGACGATGCGACCCTTGTGACCTCTCCCGATCGACGCTCACCCCAAACCTCGACGCCACGCGACTCAGACGACAACACATGCGACAACAACGCAACATCGACATCGACATCGACACGACGACAACGTTAAACGTGACGAGGTGGGTGCCCGCCTCCCTCTCCCTCTCCCCTTCCTCTCCCTTACCCTCTCCCTCACCGGCACCCACCAGACCTCGTCAACGCTGCCATTCATTCACACTGACAGGACGACGCGGTGTGCTGGCAGCACCATGCCACAACGACGACGACAAACGTGGCGACAGAACACGACAACAATGTGTGTCACGGTGCGTGTCCACCACTCAGGCTCTCCCTCCGATCCCTCGCTCACTTTAGTACACCTGCCCCAGACCTCGTCCACACCGCCAGTGCACCCCCACCGTTGTGACCCTAGTGCACCCGCCCCAGACCCAGCGCATGCCTCCTCGATGAGACGACAAGATGGTGCAGTGTGCTGGAAGCATTACACCACGACGATGATGGTGATGACATCAATGTGGCAACAACACAACCACGACGACATGACGGCAATGTGGATGAATACGACCAGTCGGACAACAACAACAATGTGGCAATGCTGACACGATGGCGTGTCATGCTCAGTCGATGATGCTTGCAGTACCTCACAGGTACGGGTAACTGTGGCCACGGGTTGGCAAATGCTGACTCGTATCCATGCTCTTCCCTAGGACCCACATTGGGCTGACATCCTCTTCCTCAATGATGTGGCCTCCCTTGACACCAAGACAAAGTGCTTTCAATGTGTTCTTGGAGTATGTTACTTGCCCTTATCTCAAGTTGCTCACTATTTATTTAAAGACTTGTTTATGTTACCCTGCTGTATGTAAAGTGGTGTTCAGAGTCACTACAATGCCATAGTATGTAAAGTTATGTAGTGAAGCTATATAGTACTGCATTGAGTGAAATAAGAAACTATACAAGATACTCTATGCCTGAACAGATTTTTCTGCATGTGTGAGCAGATACATATCAGAAAAGCCTACAAAAACTAATCTTTCTCCTTTAGTGATAGGAGCAGTGCAATGAGCAACCACTCTAGCCAGAACCAAAAAGACCTGATAAGGTTTGATAGGAACTTCAACTCCTAGTTGAGGAATCCTGAAGTTTCCTCCTTCCCAATCTCCTACTGCAAAAATAACAGCAGGAACTCTTGGATCATCTTGCCAGTCAATATGGATTTCTCCAGAGCCACCCTCTTTGACAGCAAGGCAGTGAAAAGAAAGGCTGGAGAAAAGATCAGGACGAAGTTCCATCTCTTGCTTGAGGTGTTCCATGAGTCTGTTGTGACCTCTACATAAAATTATATTAATTCATTGATTATACAGAAAGAAAAAATCTTACAACTCCAACAACTTGGCAGAAGACTCCCAATGTCTCTTCAAGATGGAAAACACCTTGGGAGAAATAAATCTTCCAATCACTGACAACAAGCGATCTATTGCTTTCAGAGAATCTGAGGACTGGGCCCTAGCCTCCTTTGTCAAGTATGGAAAATTTTGATATTTTTCCCAAACTCCAAGATGAAGAGCTGGATTTTCAGAACGGTTACCATTATTGCCAATGAATTGCTTGGGCTTGGTGGCCATCAGCATCTTCCAAGCATATTGCAATTGATTAGCTGCCCTTTTGTCAAAGACATTATCAAAACGCATGCAAATATGATCAGGAAGTTGCTGATCAACAGAGCCACTAGAGTGTAGCTCAACACTTTGAGTGATCACAATATGACCACTAGTTGGAAGGATTTCCAGTGGTCCACTAAAATCTCTCTTCACTTTTTTTTGCACAAAAGCATTTGAATGTCTGCAGTGAAGAAAGTGGGTTGGATAGTTGGATAGTGGGATTGTGTCTAAAACCAATTAGCATAATCTAAACAAAAAGGTGAAAAATAATAATGACTTACAAGGAGCAAATGATTTTCTTGAAGGATTGGTTGCAAAGTATGCATCTGATCTTTCCTTTCTGGTCTCTGAATTACGAACACCACGTCTAGTTTTGCGGCAAGGACCTTCACTAGAATTGGAATCCTCAGCCTGAGGTTGGATAGAGCTCTGGAGGTTGGATACAGTAGGAAGAGTGGATATAGTAGGAAGAGTGGATAGTGTAGGAACAATGGACATTGTAGGAAGAGTATGGAATGTGTAAAATAAAGAGGTGCAAATTGTAAAAGGGATTTGAAAGCAGTTGTTAAAGGGAAGGAGAACAAGACTAGTTTGATTGATTGGATACTGGGTACATCCACTTTATATACTACTGGTACATGCGCACAGACCACTTTAGGGTAGGGGTGGGTAAATTAATATAATATAACTATTTAGGGTTATAGAAGAGAAGTGCATTTGTTTAAAAAAATCAGTATGCCACTAGGCCATCAGTAAATTCACATAGTACTTTTTGGGATGTTTGGTGTTCTTTTCATTCACTGGCACTTTTTGTGTTAGACGCAACAAGGTTCAACTTGAAGTTGTGATGCAAATTCTCAAGCACTGACCACATTGCTTACAAATTGCTTTTTGTCGGTTGTTGCTAAGTCCAAACCATGCTCCTCATCCCCTCCCTCTCCTTTGCCTGCCTTGCGCCCGCCAATGACGATGATGATGTAACGATGTCAGTGACACTGTGGCACCGTGATGACAAGGACGGCAATGCGTTACGGTGATGCCCGGGACAACGCGTCAACGCGACAAACATGTCACCACAATGCATCAACGCATCGACACCAACGACCACGGTGAGCATGGCTGAGACTCCTCTTCCTTTTTCCCTCGCTCCTCTCTCGCCTTGTGACGAAACAACACGACGACACGAGAGCATGTCACCACAACACCGCAACGCATCGACGCGTCGACATGATAACATGTCAACGCTGATGACCACGGTGAGCGTGCTTTCCCTCGTCTTCCCCTCTCACCCTCATGCCCTCACAAATTGCGTAACTAACTATGATCACTATGAAGCTCACTTTCTGGCTGGGTCACCAAGAACATGCCTTCCAATTTGTGTGTATACACAACATTGCCACTGAATGACGTGCTAACATGATGGATCGCTATTCTAGCAATGGTACCATTACTTTGATTTGAATCCGCGCAGGCTGGCAATGTTCTCGCAGCGCAGCTATGCCCACACCCTTCACGCCCGTCTCCAACGGTTGCCGCGCAACTCGACGACGACGCGACGATGTCCCCATCTGCATCCTGGACGCCAAACTTGCAATGTCGTCCAGTCCCCATATAACAGCAACCTCCGATAATAAGCCCACCCCACATTTGTCGGCGCGCATTCTCGACCTCCCCGACCTCACCCGGTTGCACCATCAGCTCTGCCACATCCACGGCACTAAAGTGCGCTCCATCCGGAACCCGCCCCTCCGAAGACTGCCGTCACCCACCACGCTTTCATCTGCTTCCCCTCCGCGTCGAGCTCAGCTGCAACCCTCGCGACCGCCCGCCGAATCGCCGTCACCTCCCCCGCTAGTGGCACCATCTCGAACGCGATAGCGCTCACCAGATTCCACACCTCGCTCGGCACCATCATCGCATACGCCAGTAGCCATTCCGCATGGAAACCCGCCAGCGCACGCATAGACCGCTCCACGCCCTCCGCGTCGTCCCCACCGTACGGCAGCGGGAAGACGCCACCGAAATCCTGCCATATTTTTCCTTGCACTGTTGCACCAGACATGGCGACACACAGATGCTAATCTAAAAAGTTCTCTTCTTACATAATATGGCCACCTCGTCCGTTGCGGTCGTTTTCACAACGAAAAACTCCGCATTACTATGTTCTACCTTCTCAAAAGTTTGTGATCCCACTCGACTGGAAACGCTACTAACTTTCGAAACTGATCAATTAGGCTCTTTCTCTCGCAAAACCGATCCCATTCGACTTTCTAACACATGGTTTAATCCTAAGAACCACCCTAGAGGAATGTCGCACAGAGCATGGTATCACTGAGGTATGTATTTTGCAAGGCAGAAATACGGACTGTGTGCACGACAACCTGGTTGATGAATAGGACAGGAAGACACGGTCGAGGTTGAACATTTCGAGTCTGTGCTGCCGCCGCAGCGAATGACTACGTTTCCACAAGAAGAATGGGTATCCTCTATATCTTGTCATATCGCACAGTATGCTTCTTGCCTTTGGATTCCCGCCCTTCTCAGACACGTCCTTCAGACACATCTTGACTGGATCATATGATGGTCACATACGTCTCTTTGACTACGCGCAGCAGCTGGTTCAAGACATCCCGGCGCACCAGGCTCCTATCTATTCCGTCTGTGTGATCCCCTCCCCGCAATCGACAGATGAGTCTGTGCTCATCGCAAGCGCCTCGCTCTCACCCGACGCTTCGCCGTCATTTCGAACGCTCGCTTCGCTTCATCTGCACACCTCCCCCCTCAGTTCCATTTGCTCTGATCACACCGGCTCCCACCTGCTCACCGCTTCCTGGTACCACCTTATCGGCTTCTGGGGCACCACTATGATCCCCAACGAAGACGAAGTCGCTCCGACTTCAGACCTAGCAACCTCTTCCGAACGCAAAAAAAGGCGCAAGATCGCCAACGGTGCTGATCAGGGGTGCGGGAAAGGTCGTACTCAAGTCTCACACGGCACGCGTATCCAAGGCGGACTTTGCCCCCCGGTTCGAACAAGTGGGCGTACAGCTGTGGGTTCGACTCAACGGTGCGGACGTGGGGCGTCGAGATGGGAGTATGTATGCACACGATGGTATGTTGTCCTCCTTCTTTGTCTCCATTATCTAATTCATCACTTATCCTGGCTTAGGCCGTGCCCGAGCGACCGATGCTCGATTTGGCGGTGACGCCTGGTGGCCACACACTTCACGCGGCCTCGACGGACCGGAGCGTGTCTGTCTTTGACCTGCGTTCTCCCTCGCTCGCGAGCACGGCTGGGACGCTCATACACCCTGCCACACCGTCGTGTCTCGTCTATCCGAGCGTGGCCCCGATCATCCCGAATCTGACTTCCACCCCGGGTGGATCTCAAGTCTTCACCGGCGGCTACGACGGCGTCGCACGTCTTTGGGACTTGCGAAGTCTCCATAGCGCGGTCGCGAGCATAAAAGCGTGGGATGGTACCCCCGGGAGAAAGATTCAGAGCGTCGATTGGGTGGGGAAGATCGTTGGCGTCGGTGGGGAAGGCGGTGTCGAGTGTGGCGGGTCGGTCAGGGGGATCGGACGTTTGGCAAGTAAAAATAAAAACGAAACTTGTCTTTCTGGTCTTCTGGGTTCAGTTGTCATGGATGTGGTGGGTGGTACGCCTCTTTCTCTCTCCTGGAGGAACAAATGGAGAGAGGGAGAGAAAGGAGGGTTGACAGTTGGCCCATAAAAGTGAAGCAATGGCATTGCTTACAAGTTGTCCGACAACAGAATCGCTACCAGATCGACCAGTCCACGATGCTGATCAGTACAAAGAGCCTTCGCAGGTAAGGTGATATTGGGTAAAGATGGAAGGAGTCTGTTTATTAGTGTAGCGAAGGAGACGAGGAACGGAAAGCCCTGCCATATAGTAGTCAGCAGTACTAGTGGGTCGAAAAAATCGAGCACGAGGGCGGTATGGGGAAGGTAGCCAACAAGGAGCCTAAGAGGGGTTCCTGGCCATTTTTCGAGGGTGGGTTTAAGGTGGGACCAGACCGGATGAACCCAGGCGGTGGGTTCGCCGAAGACGAGCGGGCGGTGTTTGCGGGCATCTAGTGTGATGATAACGATGGCTGGAAAGAGGACGGCAACTTTGTAGGCGATATACGACCATGGGAAGGTAACAGAAAACGGCACTTTACCACAACGACCACACCATGCTATCCGCAGAGTACCAGACCATATTTGACCCGCATACATGCACCCGTCGAGGCATATATCCAGCTGTCCAGATTCCCCATCAACGCATCGAACGACGAACGCCCTTACCTCTATTTTGAAGTCCACGGTAGCGGTCCGCAGAAAATCGTCTTCGTCATGGGGTGATCGTCCAGGTTGGTCGAGAAACCCATGTTGAAGCCTCATTTCGTCTGCAGCATGAGCAACACTTCCTTCGCGTGGCTCCCTCAACTGGACCATTCATTTCGGCAAACTGGAACAGTACACCACCCTCGTCTTTGACAACCGCGGCGTCGGCATGAGCAGCTCTCCGCGGGGTCCTTATTCGTCCGTGCGCGCATTCCTTCTCGGTGAAAAGCACCGACTCGGTCGTAGGACGAGCGAGATGGCATTAGACGTCATCTCCCTCCTTGACTACCTACAATGGACTGAGGATTACAGCCTCCACGTTGTCGGTATATCTCTCGGCGGGATGATTGCACCGTGACAAGGTATTCTATCCACATGTCCCTGCTGGCACGTCCGACACCCTCTTCAGAACTTGCATACCGCATCCCCAACCGAATCATGCCATCTCTTAGCCTCGTCGTGACACGCGCTGGTGGAAATGTTTGGTGTGATGTCCCTTCGGTGCGTGCGCATTCAAGGCAGCTTGAGATGAAATAGAATGCTGACTGTCGTATATCATAGTGGTCTGGATGTTTGCGCTTTGCGAGGTCAATCTCCCACTCAGTCTCGTTTTCGTGTGCATGCCCCATTGACTCGTATCCAGAGCGCCTCTCCCCGACCTCATCAAATTCGCATACATAGCCCGCAATGAGCTCCGCATACATGCCGAAACGCTTTCCCAACAACAACGTGGCGGACATCGCAGTCCCGACTTTTCGATGTCTTCTTCGTCCCAGCTTCCAGGGACGGAAGAAGAAGAACACGTCTTGGTGCTCGAGTTTCGAGGGGGAAGAAGGAACGGTCTGGGTGGGTGCGACCTCGATGTGCGTGTACTCTGTGACAAAATCTTATCTCAAGTACTGGCTGGTCGCTTCCGCCTGCGATGACGCCCGCTCAAATGAAGAAACTGAAAAATCGCGACGAGCGGTTCACATGTGCTGTAAACGAGTAGGTTCATCGTCTGACACAGCCTGCTCGTTTCGATGAGTCTCCACAGGCTTCTTTTTGCTACACCAGCAGGCGAAGACCCAGTCGCCCTTCTCCAAGCTGCCGCCAGGGACCATATACCTGTCAACCCAAAATCCAAGGGCCTCTCCGAGGTTACGTCGTTCGAAGTCAAGCTGACGATCCCGAACCCGGAGGAGCGACCTTCCATCGACGAGGTCATCAAAGAAATTCGAGATCAGGGTTGGTACAACAAACAGATCGACCACCGCCGGGCCTTTGGAGTGAAAGAAACGCAACAAGGTATGTCGCGCTTTTTGTCCAGGCTTTGTGTTTCTACATCATCGCAGGGTACCTTGACGAGCCGCTCTCCGAGACTATCCAAAAAGTGTTGCATGATTCAAGAAAGATCAATTCATTGTATCTGCATCAGGCAGCCGCTATCAACGCGATCGCGAAAAAGCGCCATGTCATCGTGTCGACCAGTACTGCTTCTGGAAAGAGTGTTATATACCAGGTACTAGAGTGTCAATGTTCTTGGTGCATTTACGGCATCTTGATCCGCAATTAGGTTCCTCTATTAAGACTGTTGGAAGAAAATCCCAGTACAACGCTATATTTGTGTACCCAACCAAGGTGAGTGAAACGGAAATCTTGTAATATGTTCGTCGATTTTCCGCGCTCCAGGCTCTGGCCCAAGATCAAAGGACACCATTGGAGCAGCTTCTATTGGACTTCGACACATCAAAGTAGCAACCTATGACGGCGACACGCCGCAAGAACGCAGAGCTGGTTCGTTTAATTTCCGACCACTTGAAATGTGCACACAGTGACTATATAGCTGGCAGAGATTCGGGAGACTGCGTCCGTCATATTCGCCAACTTTGTAAGTGATTTACGATAGGAGTGGACCCGTTCCTAACTTCACCTAGGATATGATACATGCATCAATCTTGTCCCACGAGGAACTCTGGAGATCGTTTGTCGTCTCACCAAATCGTTTATATGACCTTCGTTGCTGATCGCAATTCCGCAGGTTCCTGGGGAACCTCAAGCTCATGGCTGTCGACGAGCTACATTACTACGCGAACCTGCTTGGAAGGTGTTCCGTTTTATATTAGACTCGAGCTTGGGCGCTGATGCTCTTCAAGCCACGTCGCGCAGATCCTGCGGCGGTTTCGAAGAGTCTGTGCTGCGATCGGCAGTAAGTACCTTTTGCATAGGAACTGGACCGGACCGGTCTGAGCGAATATGCACCAAGATACGGATGTTATCTTCGTGTCTTGCAGTGCGACAATCGCAAAACCAGCACAGCACATGAAACGGCTCTTTGGCATCGAGGTAACAACGAGCATCACCAGCACCTTGAATTGAGGCTCAATCACGTAGGATGTGGAAGAGGTCACGGAAGACGGAGCACCCTCTGGGATCAAGGACTACATCGTATGGAATCCGCCATTCGTGGATGACCAAGCAATGCACCTGGGGCGACGCAGTTCGATATCAGAAGCGACTGGGCTGATGCGGTTCTTGATGAAGCGGGGGATTCGAGTGATTCTGTTTTGCAAGGTATGACCGGCTCGAATGGACTAAAATTCCCTGAGCTAACGTGCGCGTTTCTAGATTCGCAAAGTGTGTGAGTTGGTGAGGGGCGGTCGCGAAATCTGCTGGTACAGTACATGTTGACGTTGTGGCGTAGGCGACGAAGACGCTTCGCGCCGACCTTAGCGCGGAGGGACGACTCGACGTGCTTGCCAAGGTCATGCCGTATCGCGGAGGTGTGCAATAAATCTCGATCTCGTCTTGCCGTTGATTCATCCACCGTTTCTTAGGATACTCCCAAGAGGTATCCATCTGCTCCGTCGTTATCTCGCCGTGAAGCTGACAGATCCCGGCAGGACCGACGCATCGAAAACGAAGCCTTTTCCGGCAATCTGCTCGGTATCGTTGCGACGAACGCGCTCGAACTCGGTGTCGACATTGGCATCCTAGACGCTGTCGTCATGCTCGGATTTCCGTACGGTATAGCCAACTTTGTGGGTCATCTCCTTTCCGAATAAGAACATACTCTCACGACGATCATCACTTAGCGCCACCAAGCCGGACGAGCTGGTCGAAGGGCGCGTGACTCCCTAGCCGTCCTGGTCGCGGATGACATCCCCATCGACCGACACTACGTGCAGCACCCCGAGGACCTGTTTGACAAGCCGATCGAGGACCTCGTCTTCGATCTCGAGAGCAAGGTGATCCTCGAGGCGCACGAGATGCCGTTGTGCAAGGACGATCATGTGTATTTTGGTCCGTCGCTCGACGAGCTGTGTGATACCAAGCTGAGCAAGGACGAGGTCGGTTGGTGAGTGACACTCCGGCCATGACACGGTCGGCGACGGGAGCTCAATGTTCTGTTGGCGCGTCGGGCGTGGTGTACTCTAGGTATCATTCACATCCCAAGTTTCTGCCGTACCCCCACAAGCACGTGTCGATCCGGGGTGCTGAGGAGGACAAGTACACGTTGGTGGACGTCACCAAGGACGTTCCAAAGATGTTGGAAGAGACCGAGTTCTCGCGGGCGATATTCGAGGTATACGAAGGAGGTGTGGTACGGTCGTCTCGCCCTCTCTTGATGCCATGCTGGTTGTTCATGAGTATTGCATCGTCCAGTTCATGCACCAAGGACTAACGTTCATCGTGAGTCAACCCCGTTGGAGGTGCCACTGGGATTGATCGGGTGTCGTCAGGTGAAGGAGGTGAACCACGACACCAAGATAGCAAGATAGCAAAGCTCATCCGGGCAGACGTCAACTGGATCACTTCGTCGAGGTGCGTTGGTCTGCCAGTCTGCGCCGTTTGGTTTTGCTCATAAGGTTATCGTGCCAGGGACTTTACGTGCCTCGTTGGTACTACCTTTTTTTCTAGAAAAGGCGGTACTGATCGCCAACAACATCTTAGCGACGTGGATGCGAAACAGACGTGGCGTAGCAGGGTGATCTCCGACTTGCGGCATCTTGTGTATTTCGGACGTAAGTGTGCAGCAAAGGCCGCATACTCGCGATCGACTATTATTTTTCCCCACTTTCCAGGCGTGGACGTGGTCACGGTGGTGTACGGTAAGTCGTTCGCATACAAGACCAGCTACCATAATCTCTAGAAGGTGGGTGGGGCAGTATGGCACATGGATGTATGTGCGAGAGGAATCGGGTGCGCATCTATCTCTCGTCCTGCTGCTGCAGTTCACTTCACTACAAACCATCTAGGCTTCAAGATCTGAGGGTAACTGTCGATCCTATAACCTATGATTTCAAAACTCGCAGCGATTCGTGCAAAGTTCTGACACACTGAACGACGGCCTCTGACTCCATGGCACTCGGCATCGTTGATTCACGTTCAACCCTGCCGGCACACAGGATCCCTCTGATGACATCAACATGTAACAAAGCCCAGCCAGCCTTGTTTGCGAGAAACAGAAGAAGACAACAACGCCGTGGCGGTTGGCATTTGGCATTGTGCAGTGTGGGCAGTCACTGACACGTTTCAAGTGCCACTATCTGTTATCACGCGCCATTGCCACCAGCAATGAAAGAAATTTCCACAATACAAGAGAGAGATACAGACCGAACCAGTTCCACCAAAAACATGCAAATATACTGTACGAGTCCAAGTGCATTGACCGCATGGTATTTGATAGAGTGGTACACTGGAACCGACCAGGCGGGTAGAGACCGCCCGGAGGGTCTTAAATACACATAGAGAAATGTAAATCAATGAATGACTCTGTGCAGAGCCCAGAGATCGCTCCACGGAACAGCATGTTAGGAGGACCGCCCGACACCTTTGAGCCAAAAATGCTCAATGTGGTTCACCATCGCGATGTCCTCATGCGCCATGATAAATTTCCCACCCTCGACGCTCTCCGGCCGCCACAGCCTCTGTCCCCTGTAAACGTTCAGAGGGTACTTCACCTCCCCAATCCTCCCAGCCCAATCAAAATCGATCAGCATGACCAACCCCGGGTCCGTCTTTGACACCATCACATTCGTATCCCGCACATCTCCGTGCACGTAGCTCTTTTGATGCATCTGCTCGAGCACATCCCTGAGCCCGCCGACGTGTTCTTGCATCGGGCCGCCACAGTTGGCGAGTTCGACATACTCTTTCAGGTCGAGCTTGTCCATAATGACCATAAACCAGCCTCCCGGTAATGTCTCGAAAGCTCGCAGCGTCGGCGCACGTCCCAGCGTTGCGCAGAACTGGTGGACCTCTTTTGAGTAACGCTGGACGAACTTGACGCATACGTCAAGTTTCTCGGAATGGACGCGGGCATAAAAGATGAGCTTGTCAAGAGGCTTGTAAATGTATCGAAATCGCTGCTGAGTGTTATCCCGCAGGGAGGTAAACTCGGTGGGGTATGGGAATAGGTTGATTTGAGGTTGCGGAAGTGGCTTCTTAAGCTGGGAGATGTTTAGATAGTACTTGTTCAGGGTGCTGATCGCTTTCTTCAGTGCGCCGAGATGTCGGGCCACCCTGACCTGCATGTATGTATCCGTTGGATGGTAGTGCATGGGGAGGATGGAAAAGAGTTGAACGGTTGGACGCGTATTCCATACTGCACCCGCGAACGCGACGTACGGACCTGATGTAGAAAGAAGATTATGGTTCATAACGCAGTAAAAAGAAAAAAGAAAAAACGTACCAAAGAAAAGAAGGATCATGCAGGGCATGCATGCATGCTCGTATTCTACCACACAGGACCTCGTCGACTCCAAGTAGTACAGTGAAGCTTGAAAGAATGGCTCAGCTCCCTTGTCCCCCGACCTCGTTCTTGATCTCCATAAGAGCGCACCGATGGCCGCCCACTAGTATATCGCCGTCTGTATGGTACTTGTCCACAAAGGTCTCAGTGAAAGGAAGTCCCTGCATTCTGAGCAAATTTCGAATTGCCGACGCACGATCCCTTTCTTGATCATGAAATCCTGATAAAAGGCAGGTCAATTTCATTGCGAAAGCGTTGTCTGCCGGGGTTACGTCGAGCGTCTCGCAGTCCTCGAGGAATTGAGAGAACGGACGATAAAGCAACGTCACCGGAATGGTTGCGGTGGCACCAGGTGGGCGATTGCAATAGATAATTTTCTCGGGGTTGTTCTGGCGTTTCGAAAATTCGCGACACAACGCAGCCGAAGATCGGGCGTCCGACGGATTATTGCGGCAATATTCTTCCCGCAGAGTAGCGACCGATATTAGAGGGAAAGAAGACGTCGACGATGGAAGATGTGATTGTGATCGCTCTAAGCTCGGAAAAGAAAGAGAAAAGTTAAGTCAAAGACGTCATACACCAGTAAAATTGCCAATTATACATACTAGAGGGATCTATGTCGACGACAATGTGTAGATGATTTGGGTCAGCCGGAATATCAGATACATTTCCAAGCGGAGGCAAGAGCTCGCCATGGTCCAGTTGAAAGTCTGCCAGCATCCTTTCGATGTCATTATCAACAGGGAGAGAAACCTTGTAGAGATCAAGTGTGGGCGGGTCGACATGGCCAAATTCCGCCGGGTTCTTCTTCTGAATAGCCTCTTTGAGCCTAGCGACAGTCTGTGCACTGCAAATCTTGACCTGAAAGATGCGTTGCAGTGACAGATAAAACAAAGAAGAGAAGAAAATCTACCACAAAATCCTTGACTGATAGGTACGTCATATTCCTTTAATCACGATTTCCCGGATCGAGAAAATAAGGATGTCACGATAGCGATAGGATGTTGTTGAGAGGTGTGGAGCGCCCAGGGCACGAGGGAACTGCGTGGGAGTAGGTGCAGGCATAATCGATAGTAGAACTGAAGATGAAACACGTTCGATCATGTTTCTCGCTGACGGGGAGCATGTTGTGAGTGGAGGAATGGAAGGGACCATCCGATGGTGGCGAGCGAAGGATGGCAAGGCAGTAGGGAAGCCGACGAACGCTGGAAGTCGTGTTATCACTGGCAATTTGGAAGTCTCGCCAGACAGGCAGTGGGTCGTGAGTGGGATGTTGAATGGTCAAGTGGCGACGTGGAACACGACGAGCCACGAGAACCTGGTGACACACTTCTAAGACCAGCAAGTGTGGGTGGTGGACGTATCGTCCGATGGTACAAGAATCACGATCGGAACGAACAACAAGACAGTTCGTGTCTGGTCGTTTCCCACAGGCCAACAGCGACTCAGGATTGTTGCATTAGAGATTTTGTGTCTGGTTGAATTGTAATGTTAGCTTGTATTGTGAGAGAGAAAAAATGAGGAGTGACATACCTAGCCCCCGCCGCACGCGGGAAGGCGCGGCTCTTGTGTATCCTTATCTCCGAGTCTGCCCACCTAATCTGGGCCAAACGATGCGAACGTGTCGTTGCCGAACGTACCCTCAGTGAGTCCGCCATAGCGACACGTTGGCTGAACAATATAAATAGCAGACTGACCATGGACCGGTGGCTAGCACGCCGGCCCAATCGCCCCCACGCCCCATCCCGGACATACTACACCTGGAATCCCATCATAGCCGCATCCGGCAACCCACCACCAAACTGGGCCACCCGCCCTGAGATTTTAGTGGGTATTACGCTGCCACGGCCCTCTGCTTGACCGAGGTATCCTCACAGCTCGGAGTCCCACGCCCCCGCACTGGCACACCACGGGGAGTGCGTCAGTGCATTTTTCCTCGGACCAGTAGTCTAGACTGCCACCTTAGCATATTGAGTAGGACTCCTAAGGCTAGCCAGTTGCTGCTTAATAATATCACTTGTCCAAAAAAAAAAAAACATACCTAGCCCTAGCAAACCACTGGCATTCTCCAAAGGTACATGCACCATGGGTCAAATGGGGGGAGCAAACCAGGGGAGGCCGCATCAACGCACCCAACCCTAGTGGTGATGTCCTCAGGAGGGGTACCATTGGATTGGTCTTCAAATTGGTGTCGTTTCTGCTTTGTTTTTGCATTGTTGTAGACTGATGAAAAATTTGAAACGTGAATTTGAAAGCTGATACGGTGGCATTTCTGGAATAGCCATTATATAATCATAGCAACGCGCCAATTCCCGACTCCCCCACACGCTGAACCGTTATGCTCAAACAACCAAGTCTTTAAGAAGGATATTCATTTACACAAGCCATTGCCTTAACTCTTAAATCTGGTCATCCGTAATGCTGAAAAGCCATATCCATTCCTCGATCTTCTTAAACATGTAATCGCCCCCTCCAAGCACCCCTATATTCCCGTCAAACACTTCGACTAAACGGTGCACCCTCTCCCTCGAATCCTCATACGCCCTCACAGCTAGAGCAGTTGCCTGTTCGGTCATGCGGTCACCCACGGGCCACGGCTAAGGTGAAGACGATTTGCATGAGAGAAATCAGGTTAACAATGTAGGCCATCAGAATCTTGACGTCCTTTTTACTGGAGAAACGAAACGAAAAATGCTCTCTCGTCGGAAATGGTGCAGGGGCGGCGATATAGAAAAATAACTACTCACGCCTCCTGGTACGCTTCGTACACCTTCAAGGGCGGACATGCAATCGACAAGACGGTAGAGAGGAACGATAGCTTGTGATCCTGCAATTCAGTTAATATTTGCAGTAGTTCCGGGGCCGACGAGGCTATGAGAAGTGATTTATTGGTCAAGCACTGCACAAAAGGCTGATTTGGTGTCTTTAAAAGCAAACCACTCACCCATTTGGTGCAGCGGCACCAGTGACACCTTCGAGATTGTCAGTGCGAAGTAGGTTCCTGAGCATCCGATCATCCATCAAAAACTGCAAAAAGAAGTCGAAAGTTATAGTGGCTTCATCAGGCAATGCGAAGAGAAGGAAACGTACTTGATCGGGGTCGTTTAAATTCCAGGCATCAGTGATGTCTTTACGGATGACTTGTAAACCCTCCAACGTGTGTCCTCGAAAGGCGGCACCCTTCAGGCGCATGTTCCAGTATTCTACAATTCTTGTTAGGAATGAAACAATTTCTCGAGTGCGGACACACTCTTTTTCCCAATGCTGCAATAGAACACATCAAGCCGAGCAGAAATGAATAAACGCCATAAGACACGTACGATATAGATACTCCTTGGTGCTGACCCGTTGAGCAATTGTTGCCATAACTCGCTGAGCTTCGCCGACACTACATTTTATCATATTTTCGTCCGTGGCATGCATCACGTCGTTTCCCGCTGCTTCGTAGAGAGGCTGGATACAGTGTGTGTCCCATGTATTTCGACTTGAAATCCTTCAAAGTCTCTTTTTTGGTAGGTCGATCTCCAGTTGCCCATCGAGCAGATCCACTTTTGTAAGTACCACAACAAGCGGAACTAAAGAGCGTTGGTAAGTCAAAGAGTGAAGTGCACAACAATATAGCGCACTGTCACCCAGAATATCCTTTCTCCTTTTCAAGAAGTTTTCCACGCCTGTCTCCAGCGGTCGAACTCGCTTACCGAATCGCATGAAGCCGATCCTTCATGTCAGACATCTTCTCTCTTTTGGCGACAAATTCTTGCACGATCTTCGTATTGCCTTCATCGCCTGCCTCGAATCCGAGGCTGTAATGAACTACGAATCGCGCATTCGTTTGCGCGATTCGTAGGAGAGGTAAACTCTCGCTCGATCTCAGCTTTGCATTCCTACTTGTCGTTCACTTATATCGAACAACCAGTGTCCGGCCTGGAGGTTGTTGATGCTGACAAATCAGATCGGTTACAGACAGTCACCGAACCGGCCTCAAGTCGGCGAACACGGAGACGTTCGTCAGCGCGTCAGCATCCACATTGACATCACAAAAATCACAATTGCAGCTAGCTCGTGCAACCCGTGAAGCTGTTGCCGCCTATGCGAAGTATCGACTCCTACGCTTACATGAAATGGACGTCATGCGTACGATTGCTTACGATGACTTCGAGGAAGCCAAGAGTCTTGGTAAAGATGCGGATCGTCAAGTCGGTGAATTGCGACATGACATGAGTAGCGGTGGTGCTCCTCTTTTCCAAGGGCCTGAGTTGACGTCAGTCAAGCTCTCACCAGCGCCTAGTTGCTCTGATGCGTCCGATATAGAGGAATCAGAGTTTGGTTTTCGCAGGGGTTCTCCGAGTCGTTTTTCAACTTCGGCCCGCCTGTAAACTTACTATACTTATGACTATTCAATATTCAAGTACTACGATACAAGATGTTCATGTTCTATATGTTCTAGTAGATTTATATACCACCGTGTGGCAACATTTTAACTTGAACTTGGATTTGACTCAATGAAATAATTTCAATGCAGCAGCGCCTACGGTAGGCGACGTGTGTAGTAGTATCTGGGCATACTAATAAACTACTCGGGATCAGGGGCTGGCAATGCCCGGGCCAGTGAGGGCAGCGCCCCGGTGATTCGAAGGAATGCGGCATCGCCTCAGCATTTCCTCTTTTGGACGGGCTGGTCACCAGACTAACTGGGAGGAGGGTATTACTTAAGCTCCCGTTCGGCTCGAAACACAGCCAGTTTTGTGGTTCACAATCTCCGACACGCCGCTTCCACCCACCACGCCAGCAACACGCCGCCGGCAATAACTTCGTAAGTATCGCATGTAAATGCGGCAGTCTCAGATCTGACTTTCGAGTCTTCCTGCAGTCTCCACGCTCCTCAATAATCAATTATGTGCAACAAAGCCAGCACACCACCTGATGAAGTTCCTCAGGCCGGAGTGGATGCATTGAATGCTCGTCGCGCACTGACGCCCCACCGTGACGCTACTCAACAATCTCAGGATTTTGAATATGTCTTGCCAGCCGTGACTAGTACCCCTGTAAAGGCTGGTCCGAACAGCATGCTGCGCTTTTCAACATACTCGCACTATCGCCCCACCACTCTCCGTATGCTGGCTGACGAAATGAAAGGATGTCTCGTTGGGCCAATGCCCGCGAACAAGTTCTTGACTGAGTTTTTACCCAAGAGCGAGCTGAGCGGGTACTCAAAGATCAACTTCACCACCAATGCCTTCCGGCGCACTCTTGCAGCAACTTCGGAGCTTGATGCCTATCACCGATTTGTAAGTTCAAGCAGTGCCGATCATGCGGTACATGTACTGATTTAGCAACTGATCAATAGATTCGAGACATGCAGCCTTTCGCTCCTAACTTACGATTGGTCAATTCACACGCCACCCCTAATAGCAACTTGAGGAATCGTAGCGCCGCGCTCCAGGCCAAACCCGACCTTTCTGTCTACGCCGACGATGGATCCACTGTGTGCGATTTCTCTACTATGGAAATCAGCGTTGAGTTCAAGTGGGACGCATCGTCGGACGCTTTCGAGGATACGTTCATCGAAGACCCATCTGATACTCCAAGCTTTCTTCGCACTAGTAAATCTGCTCAAGAGACCCTCGGCCAAATCACGGCCTATGCTTCTCTGCAGCTCGGCTCTCAATATCGCACTCACGCTTTCTCCGTCCTCATCGTCCAGGATACCGCTCGTATCATCCGATGGGATCGGGAGGGCGCTATCGTAACAAAACCCATTAAATACGGTGAAGATCCAGCGCTGGCCGAATTCTTTTCGCGTTACTCGCAGGCTTCCCCCGAATTGCGTGGCGTCGACATCACAGTTACTCGCGCTTCTGCGACCGAGGCGCAGCAGGCTAGAGAGCAATTGGACCTGGAGCCAACAGTTCGCATGTTCAGAACCGTCGTTCCGCGTGATAATGATGCTTCATTGCTCCTTCTCTTCCCTGCCCCTACCCCACTAGTAGGACACCCACCTGCTGGCCGTGCTACGCAAGCATGTGCTGCTTACGAGTGGCACAGCCGCAAAAAGGTCTTTCTGAAAGACTCGTGGCGTATCGATCTGGATGGTATTCTGAGCGAAGGAGAAACCTACAGGAGATTGAACAGTTCAGGTGTTCGCAACGTACCCACATGCATGGCCTTCATGGATGTGCCGGGCATCAAGCAACAGAAGACCCAGACGGTGAGGTGCTCGCGAAAGAGTTGGTCGTGCCCTCCAGGAGCCGGAGTCCTTGTTGGCCATATCCACCATCGACTCGTCCTTGACACTGTCGGAACTCTGCTGACTGCTTTCAAGTCCGCCCGCGAGCTTGTGACAGCGATCCGCGACGCATTGATTGGTGAGTTCTGCCTGTATTATGCAGCTCGCCATCTCATATTATCTTACATAGCCCACTCTGACGCCCTGCAGAAGGCCGGCATTCTGCACCGCGACCTGAGTCCTGGAAATATTATCACATACATGCATAAGGGTCTTTTGATCGACTGGGATCTGTCGAAATTAGTTGGCGCTGCCGGACCTAGACAAACAACCCGAACCGTACGTATACGATACTCCCGATTAGGCGGCTGAAGCTGATGAAATGTGGACGCAGGGAACCTGGCAATTCATGTCCGCAACGCTTCTGCGTAATCGACTCGAGGTTCACACATTCCAGGACGACTTGGAGTCGTCCCTTTATGTCCTGCTTTGGACGGCGTTGATGAATATCCCATCAAACTTCGAAGATGACTCATCCCGATCGCTATTCATTGCACAAAACTTCAACGAATTGTCGAGTGGCGATGCGAAGAAGAGTTTTCTTTCCCACCAGGAGATACTCAAAAAGCAGCAACCTCTGTTTCCCAAATATGATGCACTCAACGCGCTTCTGAAGGCTCTCGCTGACATCTTCCGATGCCGTTATGTTGACCCCCCCGAGAACGATGCCAATATCGCGGAATTTCTCGCAGAGATTAACAGTGCGAAGGCGAAGGAGCTTTTGGGCAAAATGGAAATCAACCGCCTTCGTCAGGCAGCGGAGCAGCTGAAGAACCACGACGCTCTGCTGAGATTGTATAATGAATGTATCGATCAGAGCTGGCCTCACGATGCCCCAGCCGACCCTCAGCGCATCGTCTCCGTCGACATGTTCGGTAGCAGCATCTCAACTCATATCTTTTCGAAGTCGACTCATACCCTGGAGACTGTCAATACCAATCGGAAGGCAAAGAGACGCAGGACGGAGCTCCCTGCATCTCGTGACGAGGAGTCCAGTGGTGAGGCGGTGGAGCAGGAAAGGTCCGCAGATGCCACTGGTAAGCTCGTGCGTACTAGGTCTCCCAGCCCTCTCACTTCGCTGCCTAGTGAGTCCGAATGATCATCGGGCTTAACTTGTATATACAAATCGCTTATGCATATTGTACACCCAATGATTGGAATCTGGCAGCCTGGCCAACCTACTCAGTAGTATACTTAGATGAATGTTTCCAAAGTACCAGAGTGGGAGTCACTGAATGGCGAGAAACTTTCGAGTGCGGCGCGACTCCACATCTGAGTCATAACGTCACTTGAACGCCGGGTCTTTACGATATATATTCTGGGACTATTCCAAACGGAGGGCTCCTTCGCCTCGCTTGACTCGCTCAGCGCACTAATACTATACCGTACAATAACTTCGGCAGTCATGCTGTTTCGGCAGTCACACATGGTCACACCGTCAGAAAGCACATGTTACGCGGCAACCGTGACGATTCAGCGTGACTACCACTGTTT
>JBBPOR010000551.1:0-20930 GCA_038091555.1 Leccinum sublutescens | reverse complement strand
TACAGAATAAGCAATCTACTCGATTGAGAAAGAGAGATGGACAACCATTGACGCACCACGAGAGACTTCGTGCGCGCGATATGTGGAAGCGGGACTTGTCCGGTCGGGCGAATGGCACGATCGACCCGCATTACCTTTGTGACATGTATGACGAGATGATCGATTATGCCCTCAATTTCACTTTCCCTTGGTGTGAGTCTCCCTTGCTTCGAGTCGTGCTCATATCTGATCTCGTCTGTCAGCGGCGGGCGAGCAGAATTTTAATGTATACAATGTTCCCGATGCCCGGAGCCCTCAAGAGGCACTGGATGCTAGCGTTTTTCTAAATGGTTCGTACAACTCATGGAATTACTTTGTGGTGTTGATGTACCTCTCCTCAGATCCCGCAACGCGTGCTGCGATCCATGCACCTACAAGCAAGGACTGGATGATATTTGTCAGCCCCTTCGCATCAACTAACGCCTCCGGTATGCCATTCTTTGTGTTGGTTTACAGTGTATTCATGCTTGTTCAGTTAATGTCTACGGCGACCCAAGTAAGCTGCTATCCTTATTTTAGCTGTACATCGTCATTTACTCGCTACTCTCCTCTAGGCGTCGAGTGAGTCCTCTACATGTGCTCTGAATATTCGCTCATCTGGACCGGTCAGGCCGATGGCATTCCTAACTGATCTTGCGACGAATGCTACGGAGCATAACGTGACGATCATCATATATTCTGGGAACGATGATTCGCTTGTTCCACATTATGGTTCTCAATGTAAGTTCTTCCTTTGCTCCCCGATGGAGCAGCAGTTTGATGACTGCGCATACAGTTGCCATCCAAGTATGACACATTTTGTGCCTCTTGCATTTCTGACTTTCCTCTCTGTAGAACACTACGTTTGGTGGCATAAATGGCTTTACTCGTAGACCAGCGACACCGTGGTACAACGACAATGGCGAGTTCGGAGGTATTGTACATCAGGAACGCGACTGGAAGTACGTCCTCCTTGCCAATGCTGGACATCTCCTCGCGCACACCAACCCCGTCGCTGTAAGAGAGATACTGCATCTTCGTCTCCGACTCCCTAACGCTATCCTGCAGGCTCTCACGCTCGTCCGAGACTTCATCTTTGGCAACAACCAGACAGGATTGGTGACCAACTCGAGCTGTGGCACGGTCAGTGTTGTTGGTGGGGAAGTGTCGCCCCTCAGGGGTGAGATATTGCCTGGGCAGCCGGGGATCTATTATGGGGAGGGGAAGACGGAGTCGACTTATTATTTCCCCACGTCCACTGTGAAGGCTTGGGATGAATTCATTGCCACTGCGACCGCGAGTCCTTGAAGTCCGACAACAAAAATATTTTACACAACAAAATTGTCTAGCGTGCTGATATGTATTTAGACCCACTATAGATTGTGTCTGTCTTCCCTCAATGTAATATGAGTGTTCGACCGATGTCCAGACGATGTATGCTTGGAGAGGTTACGTTCACGAATGGGACGAGTCGGACGACGGTCGAGATTCCAGCCGGTTTCCACCCCGTGTACGATCCGCAGAGTGACTACCTCGTGCTGCTGCCACTGCCGCTATTAACACATCGACGGCAACCTCCCTGATGGGTGATCCCGTCATAAACCACATCAAGTTCTTGTCCGCGGGGTAGTTTTGGAAATTGATGGCGTTATTTTTAGCAAACTGTGCTATCTTCCCTGACGCATGATCAAACACCCTGATCTACTAACGCCCCACAAACCCAATCAGTCTCTCTCGTGCCAGCGACTTCCAAAACCTAGAGCACAGGAGCACACCGTGGTGGTAATCCGGGTCACTTTCAACACTTTTGATTGCCCCTGTTGCATCCCACTCGCGCATCACCCATGTCCTGACTCGTTTCGACTTGTCACGGCCCGTTTCCAGTGCTCCGACCCCTTTTCTGTCGTCCTGGCCGTCGTTCCGAGAGTGCGCGGCAGTCACATTTGATGCAATGGGCGGTGACGAGAGGGGTAAGGGTGTGTGTGTGCATCATTGCATCATTGTGTCGTCTTTTTTTTTTTTTTTTTTTGACTCAATTGATGTCCTATTGCACAGTGCGCACACTCTATGGAGGACAGTATGCCTAAGCTGCTGCCACCCTACAACTCCACTCGTGCGAATGCCCCAAGATGGGCATGACCCATTCGGTCCGCCGTTCCTGGCTTCCTGCCGGCCGTTTTAGACACCCCAAGTCTCTGCCATAGTGCTATGTAGATACAGTGTGATAAATGAAGTGATCCATGCAGTAATGTTGATGTACAGGTACTAAGGCCCGAGGGCCCATTGTATTGTACATGAAGGAGTAATGGAGTGCAATTGATTGAAGGGGTGTGTCGTCATTATGAGTGATTCCTATGGTGAATGAAATCAAAAGATCTGAATAACGGATGGGTTGGTCAGTTCGTCTTTGTGTCGATGCGAAGCGGAGAGTCGCTCACATGTATCTGTAGTCAAAAGAAATATGGGCAATGCAATACCGTAGGTGTTCTACCTTATCATAATTACTGTATCTTTCCCATTGCTAGGAAATGATAACTCAGACAAAGTGTCACCGCAGCAACCTGCCTCCCTCGAAGCTCATACCCATCTGGCCCATTCGGTAGTCCGATACCTTGGTCTGACAGCACCTTCTGACCTCAAAGAATTTAGCATCATGTCTGCAGGCGACCTTGTGGACACAATTTCGTTCCATCTCAGTGAGTTTTTCGATTTAGGTCGATCGGTCAACCAAATCGACCAATCGACCCCCCTTTTTCATAAGCCGTGATCGTGGGAAGTTCCGGCAATTTGTATGTATGGTGCCTGATTGCTTGCTTTCGACAAAACCCTCTCCACTGGCACTTCGTGGGAGTCGGGGATATGATCGACGACCCAGCAGTCAAGGCCATATTTCAAATGAGATGCCATTCAAGTTAATACTCACTTGTCGCACGGCGCCAGCGGATAGAATGTAATTGTCAGTAGTCAATTGCGACCCGATCGAACCTAGAATAGTAAGTCATATAATGTACTTCAAGTTGACATTTTGCACAAGGATCATACCTTATTATTATGCTAGCGCCTGCAATGTGGAATCGGATTTATACTCAAGGACAGTCACAAAACGCTAAACCACTGGAAGTTCTGGACTCTGTGTTCAGAACCAGAGCTGTTTTGCTGGCATGTGTCAACTTGGCAGAAGTAACGGACTCGCTTACCACGGCCAGCTCTGAGTGTCGAATTGTTGAAACCTGTGTTGCCACTGCCAGCTTTGCCAGCTCAGATCAAGAGATTTTTCTAACCTTTTACGGCGATGCGACAGCATTAATCAAGATTGTGGCCCGCGGCTGCCCGTCGTTACAACTGAAACGACATGCCTCAGACTCCTGTATATGCATCCGCCGGATCTGCTCATCTGGCACGTATAGGTGGTTTGGGATAAATACAACTGAAGTTGCTCCCTCCCTCGGTCATGCTTCGCTTTCCTGCCATGTCCCGGCCACCATCCCTCGTTCTCTTGCCAGTCGCCCTCTCATTGATCTCGTTCGTGCAAGCCCAGCCTAATCCAGTTCCAAATAGTAGCTGGCCACATCCGTATCCTGGCATGCCAGACGGCGATTACAGTCCAGAATGGCAGAACTGTGCGTCCTCAATAGTGTGCTCCTTTCACGCCATGACGTTGTTATTATCGCAGACTTTCAGGTGACAGAAAGCCTCCCAAACGTGACGTGGACACTTCCTCGGCACTGGGCTGGAAATATGAACGTCCAGAGAGAGGGGCACCCTAATAATACCCTGTTCTTTTGGGCGTTCGAATCTTCAAACGGATCGTTCACCGCGAATACTACTGATCATTGGGGCCTCTGGCTCAATGGAGGGTGAGTTCACGTGCGTATATATATGCTATGCAGTTGATGGTTTTGTGTAGTCCCGGTGCTTCGAGTTTGATTGGATCTTTGTTTGAGGTGCGTTCATCTATGCTGGCTATTCCCGCGCATTCGTGTTGACGTATCTGGCTCAGAACGGTCCCATCAGCATCTTGAGTGATTATTCTGCGGCTGAAAATCAGTATGCATGGAACAATGTTGCCGATTATGTGTACATCGACCAACCAGTGTACGTCGATCGTCTTTATGATGGTGGTGGATTTACGTATTCCCATCAGTGGAACTGGATACAGCACAGTTGATGCCGACGGCCTAAGTGAGCACACTAACTGCGTTCTAATATTTCTTGTTTAGTGGTTCTGACACCCCCGATCCCGATCAGTTGCCGACGAGGACCAGATGGCTGCTGATTTTGTGAGCATCCATATCAAATCTGCCCCGCCATTGACGCACTGATCTAAATATCCGTAGATGGGATTCCTCGAAAATCTCGTAAAAGTGTTCCCCCACCTCGCCACGCGACCTCTGTATCTTACCGGTGAGAGCTATGCTGGGACGTACATAGTATGTGTTCCCATCTTCGTCATGCGAGTCCGTATAACATTTATTCAGCCATACATCACTAAAAAATACTTTGAGATGGAGAATCCTCCTGTTAACCTGGCGAGAATCGCCATTGGTGACGGGGCGATTGCGTCTCAACAGACATGGGTGCAATTACCTGTGATCAGCGTGTTGGAAACATACCCGCAACTTATTGGGTATGATCCAACTGTGTTTGAGTACTTCCAAGAACAGTGCGTTTCACGCCGTGATGGATTCCACAGGGGAGCTAACGTTGCATTTAGGAGCAATCTCTGCGGGTACAATTTAACGCTGCAGTACCCCCAGCCAGAGCACTTCCCAACTCTAAATGCCCCCATGCCGCCTTCCACTTCCAATGGTACCCTTGCGAAAGGCAGCTCGAAAGTCACAATGCAAGGGATTATTTCTGACATACAGAATAAGCAATCTACTCGATTGAGAAAGAGAGATGGACAACCATTGACGCACCACGAGAGACTTCGTGCGCGCGATATGTGGAAGCGGGATTTGTCCGGTCGGGCGAACGGCACGATCGACCCGTATTACTTCTGTGACATCTATGACGAGATGATCGATTATGCCCTCAATTTCACTTTCCCTTGGTGTAAGTCTCCCTTGCTTCGAGTCGCGCTCATATCTGATTTCGTCCGTCAGCGTCGGGCCAGGATTTCGATGTCTACAATGTTCCAGATGCCCTGAGCCCTCAAGCGGTAATGGATGCTAGCGTTTTTCTAAATGGTTCGTACAACTCGCGGAATGACTGGGTGGTGTCGATGTATTTCTCCTCAGATCCCTTAACGCGTACTGCGCTCCATGCGCCTACAAGCAAGAACTGGTTGGAAGTTGTCAGCCCCTTCGCACAAAATAACGCCTCCGGTAAGCAATTCTTTGTGTTGGTTTACAGTCAACTTATGCTTGTTCAGTCAATCCTTACGGCGACCCAAGTAAGCTTCTATCCTTATTTTAGCTGTAGATCGTCATTTACCCGCTACTCTCTTCTAGGCGTCGAGTGAGTCCTCCACATGTGCTCTGCATACTTGCTCATCTGGAGAGGTCAGGCCGATGGCATTCCTAACTGATCTTGCGACGAATGCTACGAAGCATAACGTGACGATCATCATATATTCTGGGAACGATGATTCGCTTGTTCCACATCTTGGTTCTCAATGTCAGTTCTTCCTTTGCTTCCCGATGGAGCAGCAATTTGATGATGCGCAAACAGTTGCCATTCAAGTATGACACCTTGCATGTCGCTTGCATTTCTGACTTTCCTCTCCGTAGAACACTACGTTTGGTGGCATACAGGGCTTTACTCGTAAACCATCCACACCGTGGTGCAATGACAATGGCGAGTTTGGAGGTATTGTACATCAGGAACGCGGATGGAAGTACGTCCTCGTTGCCAAAGCTGGACATCTCCTCGCGCACAACAATCCCCTCTCTGTAAGAGACACGGCATCTTTGTCTCCAACTTGCTAACGCTATCCTGCAGGGTTTCACGCTCGTCCGAGACTTCATCTTTGGCAACAACCAGACAGGATTGGTGACCAACTCGAGCTGTGGCACGGTCAGTGTTGTTGGTGGGGAAGTGTCGCCCCTCAGGGGTGAGATATTGCCTGGGCAGCCAGGGATCTATTATGGGGAGGGGAAGACGGAGTCGACTTATTATTTCCCCACGTCCACTGTGAAGGCTTGGGACGAGTTCATTGCCACTGCGACCGCGAGTCCGTGAAGTCCGGCAACTCAAACGCTTCACGCAATAAGATTGTAGCGTGCTGATATGCATTATCTAGGCTCACTGTAGACTGTGTCTGTCTTCCGTGAATGTATTGTGAGTGTTTGACCGATATCGAGGTGATGTAGTACTATGCTTAAAGATTCTTAGAAGTTATGTTCACGAATGGGACGACGGTCGAGATACCAGCCGGTTTCAAGTTCTACCCCGTGTACGATCTGCAGAGTGACTACCTCGTGCCGCATCTAACACATTGACGGTAACCTCCCTGAGGCCTGATGGTTGATCCCGTCACAAACCACTGCCTGGTGCTCACATGCACATCTCCTTGTCCGCGTGGTAATTTTGAAACTTGATGGTGTTATTTTTAGCAAGCTGTGTCACACCAGGACACCGTATATTTCACCGTCGTGGAGAACCGGCAAAACACGTACAGCTCTTCGTTCAACGCCGAATCTACTCCAACTTCACGACCAATTTTGAGATCTCTCTTTTGAACTTCCCTGGCAGCCGCGGAACGCGACTGGCTACTCACGTCGCTCTTCCGAGTCGGACGGGTGTGGGGAGGCACTGGTAAAATGACATCATGTTCAGAGATGCCTAGATGGTATACCGTATCGCCCCAATTACCTTAGACTGGACTCGTCTCAAGTGTTGCTCCCTTGCACGGAAGGCCCGATAGGCCCATCAGCCCAGAATCCGACGGTAGAAATTCAGAGACATGATTCCAATTTATAAATATGAATATGTACGGTACACGCGACGATACGATTACGTAGGTATTTGAACATGAACGTACTCTAATGAAGCATTCATGTTTTTGGTCAGTAAGTAACACGGAGCGGTCCTAAATAAGGTCCACATCATCCTTGGGACTACAAAGAACAAAAGAAGCAAAGCGGAAAGCTGCGAGATGATAAGTGAGATCACAAATACAGAGAGCAAGTCGACAGAAAGTCCTGGTGGGATATATGCGTAGCAGGGGGACTATAAACGTTATTTCGTGTTTTTTTTGGTCGTCTTCATCTCAGAGCTTCAAAAAGCTGAGGAGAGCGTATGAAGAGTCGGTCAGTGAGAGCGAGCGGTGATTATGAAGCAGAACCAGAAAAGTGGCAATGGACTAGAGTGCGGGACCGAGCTTGCGTGCTGTTGATCATGTTCAGACGTTCACTCAGCATATCACGATCTCTTGAGGATCCTCCACTGCTTTTGGAGGCGGAAACTGGATTTTCAACGAGAGCAAGCCATCGTGCATCTCGACGGTGACATCACCGGGCTGCCAACGAAGAAAAAGTGTCCGTGAAATCTGCATCCGAGCATCAAGACCGAGGATCAAACGCACCGTCGTTTCGCTGGGCACGACAAACGTGCGCGACACGCTGTCCGACCTTCGTTCTCTCAAAACATATTCGCCATTTCCCAAGCCCCGAGGAGTCTTGGCAGTGACGACGAGTTGCTTCACCCGATTCACGGGATTGGTCGAAAGGACGACGGTGACGTCGCTCTTGGATCGACCAGGGAGTTCACACAATGCAGACAAGACACTCGTCTCGCTATCGAACCGCAGGTCTGTACGAATCACAACATTGCTGCCGACGCCCGAGGCCGAATAAGCCGGATTGATTAATCCTCTGTGGCGGGACGCGCGTGAGCACCCCACACTACCAAACAAACAAAACGCACTTGAAGGTCGAAGTCATCTTTACATTGGAAGGCAACACCATGGAAGTGGAAGTAGCTGGCGCCGACAGTGGCGGCACCGGTATTGATGTGGTTGCAGAAGCAGAATAAGCGGTACGTCTTGATATTGACGGTCTCACACTCTGGAATTCTTCAGGCTCTCTCCTAGATCTCGCGATCACTGGCACTCCTGTCGCACTTTGGGGACGGCGATATGGATGCGCCGCACCGCGTGGATCCGGCTGCACAGGGGATATACGCGCCCGAACAGGGCCAATCACCCCGGAAAACGCGCTCGACGGTCCCGCAGAGGGCGGACCCGACGGCGGGCTCGCGCTCGTTCCGACGTGATACGCAAAGCGGGTATCAATCATGGGCGGTCTCATGTGCTCATGCTGTAAGAGGGACGGCACAGACATGTGTTGCAGACGTTGTGACGGCGGCTCATCACCCTCAACGGTGGGACCAGACCCGGGGCGCCTGGTATTCTGGCTTGGCACAACAGGAACGCGCTCTTGAGGTCGTTGCACGGCGCTCGTCGACGCGGCAGAGGGAACATACACGTCTTGACGTTGCTGCTCTGGCTGATGCTGTAGTGAATGCTGTAGAATTTGCTGCTCAAGATGCTGCTGTTCTGGCTCTTGTCGCTCTTGTTGCTGTTCTGCTTGCTGATGCTGTCGTGGATCACCGTCATCCCAGCGGTACGTCGTCTGGGGCGTTGCAGGCATTGAAGAGTGTCCAGGAATGAATGGGTATTGATACGACATGATGGAAAGGAAAAAAAAAGGGGGATTCGCGTCGATAATGTTGATTTTCACATCCCGACGTTTTATAGCCCGCCGCGTCTTCGTCCCGTGACTCGCTAAGCGCTCCGGAACCGAGCGGCCCTACGAAACACCCCTGCACCCGCCACTCTCCCGCCCCTTTATCCTCTCTATCCTCGAGGTTTTAAAATGCTGTTCTCATAGGGATACATTCAAATATCAACGTTCGCTTGTAAATGCCATCAGTCGTCCCTTCTCGACCACCTACGGGGACCTACAATCACCCAGCCACCTACGAAGGTGGCTGTGCTCTCCATATTGTTCGACCCATTTGGACGACAATGATGGAGTCGTTTGATCGGACAACATCGACCCTACTTGAAACGAAAATTCATACGCTCACGACATACAAACAGAAAAGAAAAAGAAAACCCTCGACTCACTACACATCAAGCTCCTTCCACCTCCTCCGTCACCTTCACCCCCCGGCTATCCGCCCTCGACCGCGACCTCGCCAACGTCCCCGTCTCTGCAATCCTCCCCCCATGATCCACGCTCCCCCGCTGACTCCCACTGTTCCGCCACCCAGTCCCCGATACCGATCCAGTCCCACTACGCACACCAGACCCCCGCCTACTCAATGGCCCAGGCGATGTCTCCCGCTGCGGAAAATACGACACCACAGGCGACCCATAAGATGACGACAACGACGGCGGCGGTACGCTCGGATACGTCAACGGATGTCCCGTCATCCCAGCCGCATGCGGCATCGCCACCATCCCAGATTGCACAGACGAAGACGGAGGCGTCGTCATGTGTGTCCCGTTGCTCGTGCTCAGCCCGCCTCCACTGCTCCCACTAGCTGGCGCACGCGCAGACATCACAGGCGAGAACGGAAATGGCGATGGCGACTCCGTCGAAGAGGGAGAGTGCGATAGCGGCGTCGTCGTCTCAGACATGGTGTGCAACGGCCGCCGCATAGACGACGTCGGAACACCATGCGATGGAATAGGAACCGCATGCGTCGCCGTCGATCGCGACGGCACATACCCCACAGACGTACTCGGCGACGACACTCCCGAAGTCGACGATCGCCGGTGTGTCGGCTGCGAATACGGATCGATAGGCGTCAACCCTACCAGATTATCCACCGACAACCCAAGCTGTCGTCATGACGTCAGTCAGTCAGTCGGTCACACAACACCCCCAACTCACCCGTCGTCGCAACTCCAACAACTCCTCCCGATAAATATCATTCAACCTCGCAATCCGCACGTAATCCCGTTCCGTATCCACCAGCCGATTTCTCAATTGCTCGTTCTCTCGTCGCATCGCTTCCAACATGACCTCGACGCTCGGTGTCGTCGGATCGTGCATGCCCGCCGTCGTGGCCGCGTCCGCAGAACTCCCTTGTTGTTGTGGAGCTTGTGCACGCCGGAGCGCGAGCAGTTCCCGGTTAAGTCTGTTCACGTGCGACTCGCTCTCGGCTTCGAGCGCGTTCTCGAGTTGTATCTTTTCCTCGCGCAGCTACGGGGCGTAAAAGACGTGTGAACGAGGTCGTCAAGAAAGAGGTGGGAATGCGAGTAGGATAGAAAGGACGACGAAAGAATGGAAAAAATCCAAGGAAAAGTGATTCCAAAAAAAAAAAGGAGGGAGAGACCCTATAAAAAAAACGCCACACACACCTGCTCGAGCTTGCGCGACAATACGTTGATGATCCGCTCCTCCTCCGCCTCGTATGCATTGATCAGAGTCTCCTCCCGCTTCAACTGGTTCGTAGTCATCGTCGCCGTAGTCGGACTCGCCGTCGACGAGAACCGACGAATGGGAGAATCCGAACCCGACATGATTTCAGTCGCAGGTTTGGGTTAGTGTGAAATGAGAACTCGAGATCGTCCACGTTTCTCGTTGCGAGTCCGATGTGGTTGTCCTTGTTCTTGCGATTGGGACAGTGGCAAGTGGGTGGTAGTGGCGATGTTGGTGTTGATGTTGGTTGGCAAGTTGGCAATAATTATAATAACGTTCCTGGTTCCTAGCCGGGCCAAGTTGTTCCCGTTCCTCGCTTCTCGCCTTCGATGAAATCGCTTGCGTACGCCAAGCTTTCTTCAAGGTTCAATACGAGTGAGCGCTTGGACGTGGTGAATGAGGAATTAAAAAAAAGGAGGCCCTATCTATCTATGATGACTCGTACTACGGCCGACCCCGGCTGCCGCCTCATCCCGCCACTGGGCCACACGATCGGATTTTGCCATCGCTCAGAAATCAAACCCCTCCACCTTGAACGTCTTCCCATACTGCAAATACCCATCCATGATCTTCATAATCGAATCAGGCAGGCCCATACTGAGCAACGTGAACGAAATCTTGGCATGCCCATGAATCTGACCCAGCTTGAAAAACGACCGCGCGATTACCGTCGGGTACTAAGTCCATCACAATCGGCGATCGTCAGCCACTCGTCGCAGCGCATCAAATACAGGACCCACCGTCATCTCGGTATAATCCGCATACTGATACGCAGCAACTCGGATCGCCGTCTGAATCGTTCGCGTAATGTCTCCTTCCTCCGCGTACATCTCCAATAATTTGGCCCACGGCTTTTGGGCGTACCGCGCGCTCTCGAGACACCGCTGATAGGCTTCCTTGGCTTCCTCCTTGTGATGCAAACGAAGCCCGAGATCTCCCAAGATCTCCCATTCCAAGCCCGTCTTGCGGTATGCCACGTGCTGCGTCTTGAAATGCGCAACCTCGGCCCGGAAGATGGTCCAAACGCGCAGGTCCTGTGAATGACGCTCGATATCCTGCTGAATAGAAAAAAAGGGGCAACGCACCTCGTACAACACCATGAACAAATTATCCAACCACCGCTCGCACAACCGCTTGTTCGTAAACGAAAACGCATCCAGCTCTGTCCCTGCCTTTGCGGGCTCGGTCGCTCCTTCCTGGTCAGGCGTTGCGACCTGCGCCGCCACCACTGGCATCGCCGGAGGACTCTCCAGCGGGTGTTCCTGTTCCCCTTCCCCTTTCTCCTTGCCGTTCTGCCCGTTCACCAGCCCATCCCCAACAACCTCCCCATTCGCAGCAGCCGCCAACTCCTGCTCGATCTCCGACTCGGTCGACACTCGGATGATCGGAATACCCCCCGGCACACCCAACCCCATCTGCCCCTCCGACATCCCAGACCCTTGCGAACTGCTATGCACACCCTTTGTCGACGCGTCGTCGTCCGCATCGCCAGGCGTGGTGTTCAACGTCAGCCTTTCGCCAACCTTGCCCTTGCCATCGCGCCTCACAACCGTCCCGTCCTCGTGAATGACCACGTCCCCAACGTCCCCGTCTTCCCCTTCCTCGTGCACGTTATCGTGCAGGCCATACCCGCCTTCCCCCGTCGCGCTGTGCAGATCTGCTTGCGACTTTTGCATCCGGTACTCTTCCTCCATCACGAACACGGCACTCCGTGTTTTCAACAGCTCGTCCCAGCCAATGTCGGACACGAGCCGCGTGAGGAGGGAGTATGCACGCGCCCAGGTGCCTCGAAGACCAGGAGCGGGGAGACGAAGTAGGGCAGGATCGGCCTAGATAGACACAAAAGTAGTAGTGAGCAAGCGACGAGAGTAGAATGCAAACACACACCTCATCATCTTCCGTCTTTTGCTTTTCGGGTAAAATATCCCCAATCTGCCTTTTAAACGGCAAATGCACGCGTGACGTCTGAACCGGCCGATGCACGTCCTTGCCATTATACGTAAACATCGGACACGAGTTGAGCGTGAGCAACGCCTTGGGGGAACGTTCAGCAACGAAACACACAACGCCGAAAACCCAGACGCACCGACTCGTAATCCTTGCCGTCAATGTACAACTCTGTCAGCTTCTCCCACGTCACGAACTCGCTCGGCGCACAATTGACAGCCTCCCTCGCCAACTTGAGCGCCCACGCCGCCTTGCCTTTTGCGCGCAGAAAATCGCTCTGGACGTGTAAAAGCGTGTATGATTGTGGCGTGTGCTTGATCGCCGCCGACATGATCTGAACCGCCTTGACTTCTTCGTCTGTTGGGGGGTCAGCACACTGCCCAACTGACGAACACGCCAACGCACTCATCCCGATGTAGCTTTTGGCCAACAACGACGCCACTTCAGGCTCCCTGATCGCCAGCTTTTCGAACAGATTGGCAGCTTGCTGATACCGCCCGCTCGCTCCGAAATACTTCATCACTCCAGCGGTCAGGTGGTTCGACACGACCGTGGCGACTTGGATCTCGGGATCTGAGCCTACTTGCCAGCCTATATGCGCGCGAGCGTGAGTGGACAAGAGTAAGAGAAGAGAGTCAAAACGCACCTTTCATAAACAAAGCCTCGATGGCCTGCAAGAACCTCACCTCCCCCTCGCTCGACGTGATCGGATCCAACTTGCGATACGCGTCCAACCAGTACGTCGGATCATCCGAATACAAGATCGCCCGCAGCAGCGCAGACACGTACGTCTCTTGCCAAATCTCTGGCGTCGCTTCGTGTCTGCGCAGCATGATTGTGTGAGTGAGCCATGACAGAAAAAAAGGTAGAGGAAAGACCGCACCGCTCCCCACGCAAATCAACCACGTACGCCTGCACTCCTCCGGGAATCTTCACGTCCACTCTGACGTCTACGCGCGAAAACGCATCGAAACAGCAATAACATCCGTTCCGAACTTTCCACGTCGTCCCCTTGGAGAACCAGGCTGGGCTGTCCTCGAGCTCGTACGTGAGCGAGTTGATGTATGCGGCAAGAGAGGCGGATGAACTAGCGTCGACGCCGGAGACAAAGTGGAAAGAACCGAGCTGGCGGGGGAGAGAGTTGTAACGAAGTCAGCGTGAAATAGAAGAACACTCACATCCCGCTGTCCAGCCCTCCCCACACTCTTGACGACGTGACACAAATCAGGCGGACCGAGTTCTCTGAATGTCGCTGCGCAAGTTCAATCGTCTGCAAGATCCAACAGAAAAAAAGGACTTGCCTAGACTTTCGGTGCGGGCCGTCAAGGCATCCCCAATATCGACCTAGGCCAAGTCAAGGAGTGAGTGAAGCCTAGCAGCAGTAGACTCACTTCAAACAACTCTGGAACGTCCTTGAAGGACGCATCCGCCATTGTTGTCGAAACTGATGGCAAGAAACAATCTTATTGTCGTCACCAAACAAGTCCGTGAGACTTCTATCTACTCGATTTCATTTTCATGTACAGTTCCAAACAAGACACTACGGACAAAGTAAGAGTATGTGTGTACGGATAAAGGGGTAGGTAGCAACAGAGAAACCATTTATGATACCGCCGGTACCTTGGACATTAGGCTCACAATTGCGAGCCTGTATTGAGACAGAGCGAACAGGAAAAAAAAAAAAGAAAAAAGAGTGGGGAGCCACCGATGAGGTGAAAGCGAAATGCGAATTATATGGGTAAAAAAAAAGAATTACCAGAGAAAACAAAATCCGACTTTGAATACATGTTTACTTCTTGTTCAAGGTCAGAGTGCGCATGGACTCCTCCAACATCTCGGTCAAACAGTTCCGGTCCGTCTTTGCGGACGAAGGCACAAGCGAGGGAGTGGAGATTACAGAATGAGAAGGTACAGGAGGGTCGATATCGACGACCCTGACGACGGCGCTTCCTTCGAGCACCTTGCGCACCTTTTCTGCGTCCCATTGCTTGGGCGCAGAAGCGTGGGAGGGAGAACCAGAAAAGGCTTCCCAGAATGCATTGCCCAGTTTGCCAAAGAGGGTTTGGCTGGCGATTGCTGCTGCGGCTGCCTGTTCTTTCGATGGCAGTCTGGGCGATGTGGCAGAAGCGGACTTGGGTTTGGATGCGGGGCTGAAAAAATGGGGCCTTAGGTCTGCAGCCAAGCCGTGGGGCTGTGAGAATTGCTGTGGTTGAGGCTGTGGATGGTGGGCGTGGTGCTGTGCAGCCATCTTGCCCCAGAGCTGCATGCGGTAGGCGTCAAGGGTCTTGAATGTGAAAGGGTTGACGTCTGAGAAGGTATCAAAAGCGCCGATGCCATGGCCCAAAGAGGAGTTGAGGTTTGAGAGGGCCGGGTTGAAGTTGGCAGCGCCTTGTTTCTCGACGAGGCCGCGGAATGCGGCAGGGTCGAGGGCAGGATTGATATTTTCCTGTGGGATTCGAGAACGGACTGTCTCTTCGTAGAATATGGAAGGTTTGAGAATTGGAGAGAAGGGTGTGGTAGAGGGTTTCGAAGCGAGGACGGCGATAGGAGGGACAAATGTGGTGTGTACGGGTGTGACACCCATGCCCCCGAGGCCGCCCCAAAAGGCACGGTTGCTGAGCCTGGGAGATGTGGGAAGATCCTTGTGAGTATTGGGAGTGACGACGGAAGAAGTGACTGCGGATGCAGCAGGAGTGGGAGTGGGGGGAGGAGATGCGGGCATTGGAGGGAGGTCCGCGGGGGGAGGGAGGTCGGGGAGGGCGCGACCCTCGAGAAGACACTTTTTGAGTGCTGTGATCTCCTGGCGGAGAGCGATGTTCTCTGACTTGGACGTGCCGAGTTCGGACCGGATGGCATCGATGAGACGATCACGCTCGGCGATGTCGCCTTCGAGCGTGGTGATGTACTCTAGAGGACGAGTGAGACGGGCGCATATAGGGTGAATGAAGGGGAATACCTTTGCGCCGTACGCGGAAGTTGCGAGCGCTAATCTTGTTGCGGAGCTGGCGTTTCTCCTTGCTGGACATCTTCTTGTACTCTTCAGGGCTTGGACGCCAGTCCTCGGGCTCCAAGATCCTGAGGGGTGAAGAGTCCTTCTTTGACTTGCCCTCCTTGTTGTCCTTCTCTGGGAGAGATGCCTTCTTTATGCCTCCCGACATGACGGTGCCCTTGCGGTTTAGCCTGGGCTTGGGGGTGGGTGGAAGGTCGTCGTCGGACTGTGCCTCATCGTCGTCAAAGTCTGAGAGAGCCTTTGATGTTGCGGGTGTTCCGACTAGCTGTGGATCTATGGCAAAGGATGAAAAGGGGGAGTGTGATGAGTTTGATGAGGATGGAGCGGGAGAGGGAGCGGGTAGGGCGAGGTCATAAGTTGGTGGTAATTTTGTAAAGTCGTCGTCTAAGAAAAGAGAAAAGAGCGGATCTTCTTGCGCTGAATTTGCCCCGTCGAGATTGAAAAAGTCGTCGATTCGGTAAGGCTCAAGCATCTCTTCGTCGTCGGTTCGTTCGATAGATATGTGTAGGTAAACAAAGACAATATACATAATAACTACCACCTCTACCGGACATTGCCGGATCACGTCAGGCGACGCGTCATCCCCTTTGGTGGCTGTACGATGATTCATCTCTCGTGCCGAGCGGACGCGTGAATTCCCACGGTTGATCTCTTTAGTCAACCACATGTCCTTAGAAGGTGATTGCCAGTATGTTTCATGTTCCTATGTAGGATTGACATTGCGCAGTCGATCAGTTACACTCAACTGCAGAAGCTCTGTTCGCACACTTTCAGGATGGATCCGGTGCTAGTACTTTCATCGACGAGGCAATCGACCTTGATCGCAAGGCATTGAAACTTTGCCCCCCTGGCCACCCCAAGCGATGGAATTGCCTGAATCACCTTCAATCTCATCTTTCCAGCCGTCGTAAACAAACGGACATAGAGCAGGCCATTGTCTTTGCGCGAGAAGCACTGGACCTCTGTCCACCCGGGCACCCGGACAGGTTGATGTCCTTGAACAACGTTGCCAGTTCTCTCGCAGATCGTTACAAGGAACTCGGGGAAATAGCAGACATTGACGATGCAATTCTCCTCGGGCAGGAAGCACTCGATCTTTGCCCAACCCAGCCAATGTATTTAGCCAACATGGCCCTGTACCTCTCTACTCGATACAAGCAGCTCGGCAGGGCAGCAGACTTGGACCAGTCCATTATCCTAGCCCAAGAAGCTCTTGATCTTTGTCCACAAGATCACGAAGATCGGTCAATGTGTCTTAACAGTATTTTCCTCTCCTTGTCCGTTCGGTACCAGCAGCTCGGGGATATAGCAGACCTCAACCAGGCAATGGAGCTGCAGCGAGAAGCACTTGACCTTTTGCCCGATGGCCACACGGACAGATTGACTCATTTGAACAATCTTTCGTCATCGCTCTCCACTCGGTACGAGCATCTTGGGCAGGTCGCAGATCTAGAGGAGGCGATCATCATGGGGAGAGAGGCCCTCGATATCTGTCCACCAGGCCACCCAGATAGGGCAACATTGATGGATAATGTTGCAGGTCACGTCTCCTCTCGGTACCGCCAGCTCGAGGTGATGGCAGACCTTGACGAGGCCATCATCCTTGGACAAAAAGCACTCGACCTTCGCCCAAAGGGCCACCCAGATCGATCAATGTCTTTGAATAATGTTGCAGTGGATCTCTCCATTCGCTATGGGCAGCTTGGGAAACTGGAAGATCTTAATCGGGCGATTGTTCTCGGGCGACAAGCACTCGACCTTCGCCCACGTGGCCACCCAGACAGGTCCATGGCTTTGACTAATCTTGCAAATTATGTCTCCACTCGGTTTGAGCAGTCCGGGGGAATCGCAGATCTCGACGAGTCTATTGAACTTGGACGAGAAGCTTTAGACCTTCGCCCAAGAGGCCACACAAATCGTTCAACGTCTTTGTTCAATCTTGCCCTTCATCTCTTCTCTCGTTACAACGAGCTCGGTCGGATGGTAGACCTTGACGACGCCATCGTTCTCACGCAGGAGTCGCTCGAATTGCGTCCACCAGGTCACCCTGGCCGCTCAAACCCATTAGCTAGTCTAATCTGCTTCCTCTGTACACGGTTTGAGCATTCGAACCAGTCGGAAGATCAGGACAAACTATTCGATCTGTGTATCGAGTCGACGCGCGTACAAGAAATGGTATCCTCGGCTGACTTGAATGCCACTAAAGCATGGGTCAGTGCAGCGGAGCAATTCCATCATCCTACCACAGTTCTCGCATATGAAACCACTCTTCGACTGCTCGTTCACCATCTTGCAACTCTTCCTTCGTTACCCGAACACCTGCCCATCCTCAAGCAGCTTGCATCGTCGCTCGCTGTGGACGCTTTCTCAGCTTGTCTTCGCAGCGGCCATCCTGAGAAGGCAGTCGAGTCGCTAGAACAAGGAAGAGGAGTATTTTGGAACCAGATCGCTCGCCTCCGCTCCCCGCTGGACGATGTCATCGCATCTGGCCCAGAGGGGAAGACCCTAGCAGACGAATTCAACCAGATGACCTCACTTATTCGCGATACAACCAATTCGCCTGGCCCTGATCAACACGACCAGTTGTGTCACCTGAACTTCAAATTGAAGGGAATAGCCACGAAGATCCGCCAGCTGCCTGGACTTGAACGTTTCCTTCTCCCATCACTCTATTCTGATCTCCAACGCGCAGCCACCTGCGGACCTGTCATCATCGTCAATGCGAGTCGTTATAGCTGCGACGCACTCATTGTCCTCGTTGACCGAGATCCTGTCCATATCCCATTGAGAATCACGAAAGCTCAGGTTTTAGATCTGTCATCTAAAGTCCGATCGTTGACATTTCGTGCAAAGATGATGGACGTGAAGGGCGATCTTGGTCGTATCCTGCGGGAACTCTGGGACGATGTTGTCTCCCCGATCGTCGGTTTTC
Organism: Leccinum sublutescens; assembly: GCA_038091555.1. Taxonomy (NCBI): domain Eukaryota; kingdom Fungi; phylum Basidiomycota; class Agaricomycetes; order Boletales; family Boletaceae; genus Leccinum; species Leccinum sublutescens. Next base: position 2,647 of record JBBPOR010000551.1, on the reverse strand, counting down.
TCCAGACGACAATACCAGTCCGGTCTCGCATCTGGTGGTGTCCCACCGCCGAGTTTTCTCTTTTACCACTGCATGCTGCTGGTCCGTATCGGAAGGGGGAACGGAATCTTGCTCACCTCTTCATCTCTTCCTATACCCCAACACTCGCAGCTCTCATCAGAGTTAGACGACACAACCCTGCGATGAACGGCAAACGCGTTATCGGCATCGGTCAGGCAAATGTCAGCGGGGAGAGCGAACTCGTGTCGGTCGGAAGCGAGCTGGACATCGTTGATCAGAAAATCGGAGATGTCGCCACGTTCAGCCGGATAGAGGGCCCAGAATCAAATATATCGCGTGTCTCTCGGGAGCTCGTCCAGAACGAATGGGTTCACTTTGCATGTCACGGTCTCGCCAACCGAAAAGACCCATTCGGTTCGGCGTTTGCTCTCCACGACGGCCGCTTCAGCGTCAAACACATTTTGGGACTCGAGTTGGAGAACGCGGAATTCGCATACCTCTCTGCCTGTCATACCACCGTCGGGGACGATCAGAGTCCTGACGAAGTGATCCATCTAGCGTCGGCGATGCAGTTTGCCGGGTTCCGATCGGTTATTGGGACGATGTGGGCGGTGGACGATGCGGAGACGAACAAGATTGCGTCGATGTTTTATGAACATGTGAAGGACGAGAGGGGTGGTTTGGATTATACCCGCGCGGCTTTTGCGCTGAACAAGACGATGAACGCGTTACGCATTCCGCTCGATCAGCGTGTTCTGTATGTGCACATTGGTGCATAGTGTGTATATACAGTTTACACGATTTGTATGAGTGATCCATCTAGCGTCGGCGATGCATTTTACCGGATTCCGATCGGTTATTGGGACGATGTGGGTCGTGGACGATGCGGACTCGGAGACGAACAAGAACGCGTCGATGTTTTATGAACACGTGAATGACGGGACGGGTTGTTTGGATTATACCCGCGTGGATTTTGCACTGAACAAGACGATGAACACGCTACGCATCCTGCTCGATCAACGTACTTTGTATGTGCACATTGGTGCATAGTGTGTATGTCTTCATTTCCGTCTGTTACTATTCTCGAGCAGGCCCTTTTGATTTATGCAAGGGTGTTTTGAGGTGGAGAATCTATGGAGACGTAGAGCAGTCATCTAATAGACTATGTCAAGTCAGTTAAACGCAATCTGGACTTTACACGATTTGTATAAGTGATCCGTCTAGCGTCGACGATGCAGTTTGCCTGATTCCGATCGGTTATTGGGACGATGTGGGTCGTGGACGATGCGGAGACGAACAAGATCGCGTCGATGTTTCATGAACGTATGAAGGATGAGAGGTGTTGTTTGGATTATACCCGCGCGGCTTTTGCACTGAACAAGACGATGAACGCGCTACGCATCCCGCTCGATCAGCGTACTCTGCACATTGGTGCGTAGTATATGTCTTCATCTCTGTGTTTGTTTTCCATGTTGCTTGTCGCTGATGACCATCAGGCCCTTTTTATTTCTGCAAGGGTGTTCTGAGGTGGAGAATCTATGGAGACCTAGAGCGGCCATCTGATAGATTATGTCAAGTTCGTTACATAAACGCAATCTGAAGTTTACGCGATTTGTATCGCACGACTATGCATCTCTTGATGATCGGGTCAGAACCGTCGTCAGAATGTGCCAACCGGACCGTCGATGCGTCCGTTCATCGGAACGTTTCGCCATCGCACATACTAAAAACACCCGAGGCACGCTGGACTAAGGAATTGGTGGTGAGCCTCGGTTCCAAACACACAGTGAACGTATCGACATCCCACTTACATTTGCGCCTCCACCACACAGCTCTCCGAATCAAGGGCCCGGAATCGTATATATCTCGTGTCCCTCGGGAGCTCGTACAAACGTTCGGTTCGGCATCTGCTCTCCACAATAAGCGCTTCCCGATCAAGCATATCACGCTGGAGAAGGCCGAATTTACATACCTGCTGCATGCCATACGACGGTCGGGGACGAGGAGAGTCCAGATGAGATTATCCATCTCGCATTTGTGATGCACCTTGCCGTTGAAGCAGAGGCGAACGAGTGGGTGTGTTGGATCGAGGGCGTCCAGGAATTAGCCGAGTTCTCAGACTGTTCAATTCCCAGACTTCTTCTAGCCGCAGGGCGTTGCACTGAACGAGACTCATAGATGACGAACTTGTCGGCATGACATTGTCCCATTTGATTAACGGACTCTGTATGGAGTACACATCGGTGCCTGGTCGACGTCTCCTTCTTGCTGTCTTGCTTTGTTTTTTGCTTGCTGACTTCGCTGTGTTTCGTTATTTATTTATTTCGTGTACGCAGTCCATGTGTGTGGCGAGCGCAGCTTCACCGAGGGGGAGACCGCTGTGATATCCGTGTTTGGCAATTGCAGAGAAGACATTTGCCAGGTACTTCAAGTTGGCTTGGAACGTTTTCCTCTCCCAGCTCGAGTCTGTTGTCAGTGCGACGTGTTCTTCCGTCTGATGATCTGGTGCGACTGGCGCGAAATTCGCAAGATACGGTTGAGCAACGATCCAGAGTGGGGGTCCCGCAAAAGAATGCCGGACCTTACGCGGCGACTGGCGATATTGATTCCTGAACAAAATGATATTACAGCAGCACCTTTGTGGAAT
>JBBPOR010000550.1:0-20966 GCA_038091555.1 Leccinum sublutescens | reverse complement strand
AATTTGCTCTGGTACTATGTTGCTTTGTGGAGCTTTAGCTAAATATGCACCAGCTGAAATACTATGAGATGTTACAGGAATCTATGGAAAAATTTCAGGGAAAAGGGATTTGCTGATGGTTACCTGCAAGGAATGAACCTGGGCAGTTAGGTTTATTCTCTAACGCGTCGCCGCGACACCCATGCACGCGAGTCTCGAGTCACTTTAAGTCTTTTGAACCGTCACCACATGTTCCGCTTGCCCTTTCCCACCTCGCGCGTCTCCTGACGCGCACGTGCACGCTCACCTGCCCTGGTCTCTCCAGTTGCCATCATAATTACCCTCGCTCGTAATGCGCACACGAACTTACCTCCTCGTCCTCGCCCGGATCTTGCCCTTGCGCACTTTGCACGGCCTCGAGCTCGCCCTCCCCTTGCCCGCGATACGCACGAGTGTACTCATTAGTCGTCAGCGGCGGCAAGAGCTCATGCACGAGATCCGTCCTAGAGGCCATCGTTAGTCGTGAGTTCCTTCCAAAGTCAGTCACAGTTCCCTCCTGCTTTCATTCCCACTCATTCCACTCCTCCAGGGACAGCATCATAGTCGTGCAACATCCCACCGAGCTCACCACGGCGTTCGCCCTTGAGCTCAATTACGACCCCACCTCCTGCGCATCCTCGGATTCCGCTTCTCCTCCCCCTCCTTCTGTGTCAGTGTCCCTGGCCACAAGTTACCAACGAATACACTACTACTCGAAAATGTCATCTTTCTGCTTCAGGGTGAGTCGGTCGTTGAGTCGTGTCACGCCAGGATGGGTTCATGATCATAGCCGCCTTAATTCCGTAACATCGTAGGCCAAAATTGCACTGATGGATGCTGGAGCATAGAGTACACAGATCACGGATTGGGCGCAGGTCAAACCGCTCACAGGAAAGGTTAGTTCCAACATGGATCTCCTGCGTAATATGCGTTACATTTCATACCCCTGGGCCCCATCAGCCATAAATTCCAGCGATCACATATGGAGGACCAACGCCCCTCCTGACGAGTCGTCCCGGCTGCCGTTCAAGTTCAGAGTCACTCGTCACTTTGAGTTTCTTGCTGACCTCTTTTCCCGAGTCCAAGCTCCTCCCTCCAGCGACGGATCCAATGGCACGTGCGCGAGTACCAATTTCCATCGACGTGTTTGCGCATTCTGTGGAAGCTCCACTGGAAACAGCTCCAAATCATCGTTTGCGCAGAGGAGCCTGCTGGAATCAACTGTGAGCATATGATACGGTACGACGTCATGCTGTTCTCAGGTACGTGCTTAATTCCTATTTCTTACGAAGCCGCTGCTTGGCATCTTTGGACTTTTCGTAATTGGATGGGTGTAATTAAGTACTTCAGACAGGTCAGATCGGAACGGTTGCCTCACGATACAGTCTCACTCCGGGCCGTTTGGGTATTATTTGACGTTACTAGTACATCTTCACACCGACCCGTCACGGTATCCGTCTTTTCGTCATTCCTGTAGTGATTTACATGTTGGATACACGTTGAATGAACATTCCCATTGAACATCTGTCGCCTCGATCACTGTTCACTTCGACATGATGACTCAATGGAATTGTACTTTGGATAACTTGCTCCATTAGTCGCATATCGCGCACCTCGCAAATACGGAGTAGGTGTCCGATCGAGGCGTGTCAATCTCGGCTCACCCCCTGGGCCGCAACTCATTGATCGTAGGTCGAAGCCAGGCAACAACGGACTTTCAACAGAGATCTTAAGCACCAAATAGAGGGCACAGTTCAATGTAGAGACAACTGCAGTTAGCGAAAAGATTCCGATTGTGACTTTACATTGATTCAGCATTCTTTTCGATGCCAGGAACAATTTCGCTCATTCAATTCAAGAAATCGTGGAAATATTAAATATTGTATTGAGACTCCTAATAGGCCACCTCGAACAGCTATCAAGTCATTAGGTTTCATTCAAGTTGACACACTACTCGGCTGGTAACTCACTTATCACTTGCGGACAAGTCAGATGAAAACAGCATCTCAATGATGCAATGGAAGGTCAATGTTGTAGAAACATTTCATACCTCCGACGAGGGAGGAAACCACTGTTCCAGTTTGCGAACCATCTTCTCAACCTTGTTGATGTAGATCTCGACATTCCGTGCCATATGCGAGCGTTCACACGGCGGCGGGAACACATCACGAAACTCGTCCGTAAAGCTTGCTACCATGTCCTCCGTAGATATCCTTGCATCAAAGTGAATCAGATTCAGGAACGGAGACCAAGAGAATGAGTTGAGCTACATACCCTTCTTCCCGAAACATTTCCTCTTGCTTGCTATCCCAATCCGCAGCCAGTTTCAGCCACTCCTGGCATTCTATTTTGAGCCGTTCAAAATATGCCTTCTCGTCCTCGGAGAGATCAACGTGGAAGAGTAAACCGGAGGGTCCATCAAAACCATCTATTGACCCCGGGAAGAAATCATTGAATCACTTCCATATCAGACATGATTCGGGAGCAGTCCGCAAGTAATGAATATACTAGACCGGACACCGAACCACAACGTCAGCAACATTTTGCAAACACGGCAGGAGGACCACTCACGAGCAGGATGAGATTTCGAACCAAATCGATGTACTCCCTCCGCTGTGCATTACTCCCGTTCAAGAATCCTTGCAACGCGCACACTTCGTTCGCAGTGAGCAGTCTTACGCCCAGCTCCCAGTGGTCACTCTGCGTCCGCTCATAATATGTCTGCCACTCGAGCGCTTCGTCAGACTTGACCACGGCAATCCGGCGAAAGGTCTCGACGAGGGCAAGAAGGTTGAGCAGGTCAGGAATTTGTCCAACGGTAAAAGTCGGCCAAAGGATGTTGCGGGCGCCATAAAATACGAGCTCAGGTGGGAGATTCATGGGAGACAGGTCTTCAGAGGGAAGTGCGTCAACGAGATCTGTCACGTCAGGATGGCGAATGTCAGTGGCAGGGGAGGAGAGTGGGTGACTCAAAACTGAACTGTAGATGTCTTCGTGGGCTCGGACATTGTAGGGCTCATTGAAGTCGATTAGCGATATCCATCTCTTGAGCTCGTCCATTAGAATTTGTAGCTTGAGTTGTCTGAATTTTTTGCTGGTTCGGAACAAGTTTTGCAACAGAGTTACTTACATTTAGAAACCCCCCAATTTGAAAATTTAAAATTGGATCCAGGCCGACTGTGGCAAATTAAAGCCCGCTACGTGTTGACGACGACATCCACGTTGGCCTTGAAAACCTGTCATGCAAAGGTTTCCTTGACTCTACCGTCCGTCTATTTCTTCACCGCGATTAATTTAATATTTATAGTGGTCATTCTCTTCCATCACATCTCCCTGACGCTCCTCGCTCTTGAAAGCGATACTGAGCATCTTGGACATGTGTCTTCGCTTTCGGACGTTTTTCACCACGTTCGCGGGGGGACACGACGCACGATATTTCGCGTCTGTCAATCAGCATACGGTGGCACCAAACTCGTCGGCAGCGACGACAGCGTAGGGGCGTCATGGCGTTTTCTGTGCCTCTTCAGGATGATACAGACGATCATTCGGATTCTGATACCGACTCGGAGGTGGGGTTGGGAATCGACAATGCAGACCCTGTCGAGGGCGAACAAGCCAAGCTGAGGGGGCTACCCGAACCATTGCCGGCTTCGTACTACGCCGAAGGACAAGAGGGATGCGAGGACGCATTTTAAATATCGACGCGGTTGGAAAAGTTGTCGGGCGAGTTAGATGGGCTGGTACGGTACGTGCGGCGTGTTAGGGCGGAAGGTTTGGCACGGTGGCTGCGTCTGCGTTTGGGATGCTTGCCTTTGTGCTCGAGGATTGGGATTCGTGATGTTATGGGTCGGTGAGTGTCGAAATGTCGAGGATTGATGGCAGATGCGGCTGGGATTGGAAGTGATGACGACGGCGAAGTGATTCTGATTTTGTGGAAGTGGTTCCTACGTTAAAACGTGCAAGTGGCAGATGCGAGCCGTACAATGGTACGAACACGATATCGTATGACTCTGGTTCTCTCTAGCCTGAGGGTGTTCACGAGCGCTTGGGCCAGACATGCCATCACGGTGACATAATCGCCCACAAGGTTCTACAACTTGATAACCTCAGGAACGGGGTCGTTTGAGGATGTGGGCGCCCGCGTGCTCAAACGGGGGGAGGGCAGTCGGTCCTCCTGTGATCGTTGCAAGGAGGGGAATTTTAAGCATCATTTGAGAAGACGCGCGAATGTCACAGGACGAAATAAGCAGAATCCTCCCTTCTTCCCTCGATGGTTGGTATGAGGTGCTGTTCGTGTGCATGGCGGAGATCGCCTGCGACGTCTGTATCTTGAAGAGTTGTAGCGGAGAAAAGGTGGTGGACGTGTTCGAATACGCAATCAAGTTGGCCAACGTGGATGCATCGACATATTGTGCCAACAAACAGTTCCTATGCGAGCGAGTGTAAGGAATAACGATAACTGTGTGTGAGTCACGGAGTACTCACGCTTCGTCGGTGTCTGTCAGAGCGGTGGGTTGACGACTCGGAGATACCTCCAACGATACGGTACGTCCCTTGGCACGTCCGCTGCCGGGGCGCGATGCACAGGCAAGAGTGAGCCATCGAAGTAGTATTGAATGGGTGCGTCAAGTTGGCAGGGCTGCATATCACGGAAATATGGTGACTAGATGCTATATCAACATTGAGGCCTGAGGTACTACGATCATTTGTAAACGTGCGTGCCGTTTCTGAAAATCTGGTCACCGGTCATGTACTTACCATGATCCTGAGACCGGTCCAGCCACGACGAGTACGATGATCGCCACGCGATACAGCGTGGACGGATGGAAGACGACCTGGGAGTACCATGGTACAAATGAGCTGACCATCGTTCGACTGGGGTGTGAGGGGAAGACGGACGCCGGTGGTTGTGGTAGTGGCTCAACTAGACGATTATGGTGTTTCCCACGATCATTACACAGCCGCACATTCATCGTCAACTTCAAGACAGTTGGAACTTGGAAGTTAGTACCTACACGGCGGTCGGGGTAGCTGTAGCCCCCTGACGAGGACTTTCGGTGGGCTCGAAACCGTACACCCATCCCGCCCCCTTGCTCATTCAATATTCAATGCCCATGCCATCTCGAGACTCGGATGTTTCGGACGAATGTGGCCGAATGCTCCCGACCATTGCCACCGGAACTGCCGGAAGCGGATGTCGGAAGTAGACGAGAATCGATCGACGTGTGGCTCTTGTTTCTTCCTCCCTCACCCTCACGTTCCACAACTTATTTGACAATACATATGCTCAGGCTTAGAATCCAGACATGGACTCGAACTCAGAGACAATCCAGCCTGGCGGTTTTGAAGACATCCGAGAGAAGTTTGGCCGCTTCAGGATCCTTATCATTGGGCGGGCGAACGCTGGCAAGACGACCATTCTCCGCGCGATCTGTAACACAACCGAAAACCCGGAGGTCTATGATGGAAAAGGTAAAAGGGTGCGTGTTTGTTAATATGTATGAATGACTGACCAACCGAACCGTGCCGGTCCGTGCGACCACATTGATCTGACCCAGGTCGAGGGATCCACGGGGGTGAGTATCACTACAACATACCAGGACTCGGACTCGACGTGCATCTTTACCAATGCACGCTAGCGCGGGGAACACGACATCGAGAATGAGTTAATTTTGCGAAGCAATGACAACTTCGTCTTCCATGACTCGCGGGGCTTCGAGGCCGGTTCCATAAGTACATGAATTCCAACAACTCAAGGAGTTCATTGCTGATAGTGCAAACACAACATTGCTCAAGAAACGCATTCATGCCATCTGGTAATAGTTTGAAATGTGCGGGAAGTAGTAATCATTGACTAGTTGTTACTTCTGTGTAGGTACTGTATTCCAATGGATAAATTGGGTCGGGCGATCCAACGCTCCGAGGAAATGTTTTTCAATGAGCGTGATACAAAAAATGGTGGGCTCATTTTCGACAAGATTTTGTCAAGCTCACAGCTTGGTCAGATCTCGTGCGGAAAACTTGTGGCTGACGATCAAAAACTTTCCCCACCGTCACTGCCAGGGTCCCTTCGTTAGCGCCCGACTCGGTCCCCTTCACTGCGAAGTCAACCTCCGTCGTCACCTTATGATTCTGAGTCCTCTCGACTCCCAACCTCGCCTTGTCCCCGCCCTTGTCTTGTCTCGTCGCTCTCGCATTGCACGCCCTGGCCTCGTCCCCATCCTCGCCTCGCGTGCCCCCGCCCTCACCCTTGCCTAGTTACCACCCTCGTCCCGCGTTGCCCACCCTTAGCTTGTCCCCGCCCTCTTCCTGGCTCCACACTTTGTTGCTCCCCACCTCGCCTATCTCTCCGCGCGACGCGCGTAGCAGGCGCACCTTGACATGGTCGTACAGAGACAGCAATGGAAACGGACCACGTCGATCGCGTCCTCTCAGGTTGCCGCCCCTCAAGATGCGAACGGGGTCTCGATGAGAAGGAAATTACTATTACTGGTTTTGGCGAGGAGGAGGACCGGCGTGGCCCTGAACTTGAAGGCGAGACTGCTGCCGAAACGTCGTCGACACCTCGGAGCAAAGAGTCGGGACCATCGTGGAAGCAAACGAGACGGGAACACGGATGCGTATTATTGAGCAAACCAAACAAGCACAAGAAGAACGGACTGCCGGGGTATCGATTCAAGTTTCCTCCCAGGAACTCGACGTCCGCGCGATCTGTAACGCAACGCCGCCTGTGCGAGATCCTTCCCTCTCCTGGACTCTCTCCTCCAAAAGGTTGACAATAGAGACCACCATAGCAGCACTTGAGACCGGTAGCTCGTCCGAAAGTTGCAGCGATAGTGGTAACTCCGGCGGCTCTCTCTCTGATGCCGACGCTCACCCGCCTCCCGTTCGCCTTCTCCCTCGCCCTCACCCGTGACACGCATGCACACAGAGGTACGGCTACTCGCCCTCCCTCATACACCCGAACGCCCGCCCTGAAAGTTTGCTGATACAAGGAATTGACTTTGCACTCATTGATTTTGTCAGCTGCACGACAAATGCTCACGGACTGGAACCATCAAAAGATCCCTTACTTTAAGATCCCGCCCGCGACCTATCCTTCGATGATACCCTCTACAATTCCGAACGGCGGATACACGACCGGTAGTACTGCCGCCGAGATTCTTGACAGAGTTCTCCAAGCCGTTCAAGCTCGCAGGGTTGTTCGGGGCTGCAGACGCAGGCGCTTTCGATGGGAATATGGCGGAGGGGGCAGAGGACACGCCGGAGGGTCATGAAGCGGAAGCGGTGATGGTGATGGATGAGATGCAAATGGTCACGCTCACCGGGCTGGCCAATATCGACAATCGGTGGTGTTTCGTGTTTCGGCATGAAACTCTTTCCTATTTTGAGCTTTGCGATGCATTGAAGATTGTAATCAACTGCATATGGTCAGAGACATTTAGCCGAGTGCGAATGTTTCGCACTCGGCTAATTCCCCCTCTCCCTTTGGGGGTTAGGCCATTCAGATTTGATTGACTGTGCAGTGCAAAAAAAATACCAGGGATGAAAGGGGGTATGCTCCTAGACACTCACATTTCACACTAATCGCTAAACATAGTCTGCTTGCATACGTAATTAAGGGATGTGTTCAGACCTGAATTCGGGAAGGGTACACAATATGCTATGGATTTCTGAGACATATTGATACTCAATGTTCATTAACATAGATACAACTGAGGGGGTCTGCCTTGTCTGAATCCGCTGTCAATGCATCGTCATCGTAATAGTGGACTTGAATGCAAGGGCAAGGGTGGGTCGAAGGTTTGGAGGGCGAGGTGAGGTGAGGGTGTCGCCGTTGACTCGCCGAGATCACAACTTCATGCAGCGACTGTCGTGCACTGTCGGCGGGACGAAAGCGAGCAGTGGTTACTGGACCGGGAGGTGGTGACAGGGAGATGCAGGGAGAGGGCAGGTGAGCGGTTGGGCAAGCGCAGAGTTTCGTTATGGGCATTCCGATAGACGATAGCTTTGCGGGAAGGTTGTCGAGTCTAGAACCGGTCCAAATCAACATCGTTTCAATACCAACCTACACTGTGGGAAGTGAATTGCGCGATGATCATTGCATTTTTTGCTGCACACTGATTTTTCAGCAACAAGGTCTCTCAGTAAAGGTGTGACGAGTAAAGGGACAGCAAAACCTACGTGTACATTGTACAAACCAGGCGCGCATGGGCTGATCGTGGTACACTGGATATTAATCTGAGTATTTCCCTCTGTGCGAGTTTACGTCGCTCAACTCAAGGTGAACGCGTCGGAGCCGCTCAGGCCAGTGTCATCTTGCGACTAGATAAAGTCGAAGGACTGGAATTCGTCTGTGGACGAGAAATTATACTCAATATGTTGATAGATCATTGAATGATGATAGACCGTGGACATCCCGCAACCTCCATACTTGCCCAAAAACCAGCAAGGTTTGCTCCGAGTCTGACACCAGTCGAGGCCTTGGGGTCACGGGATTGATCTGAGCTCGAGGGCCAGAGCATCGCTGAGCTGAGATAGATGGGAGTAAGAAAGATGGACCAAAAGAGGAAGGGGCGGGGGGTGCTGGAGGATGCTTTTACACACGGAGGCCGTTAAAGCTGCCCTGAGATTTACCCAAGGTAATGTCCCTCCTTGATCATGGTATCTGAGCCAATGATTTTCATCCCCGGAAACCTTGGTACGGTTCAGGATCTTGATCCTGCAATCAGGGTCAAGACAAAGGGCTCTTTGGCCAAAGGTGAAGTGTACCTACGAGCCACATTGAAGGAGATGGAACAGATTCTCCGCTTGTGCGAAAGTATGGAACAAAACCATCGCCCGTTAATCCAAGAAACAAAGGTCCAGTATTACCTGTTAGTAGATCAGACAGAGTTCATTGCGAATACTAAAGCATGTTTCATAAGCCTGAACGAACGGAAGGAGGAGCTTGAACAAGAAAACAAGCAACGATCAATATTCAGACCCTTCCAGTTCCTGATGCTCAAGCGTGCAAAACATACATTTCGTGACCGTGCGGAAGCGCTATGGGTTTCGACCATAGTAATACCCTCTTTTGCTCAATCTTTCTGATGCAACGGAGCTCACTAGGAAAGCAGGCAACTTCTGAAAGATTGAGGAAATCATTGTTATCGATTTCATCAGATGATGTCGAACTAGTCGAAAGTATGGCTTACTTATCTCAGAACATGCACTTTTCAAATGCCAGTGCAGATGAATCCATCCACGAGGACACTCCAGTTGCAGCCATTGTAATTCCGCAACCCCCTCCAGAGCAAATCAATGCTCCTGATGCTCAGAAAGTCCTCGCTGATGCCCAAAAATTGGCATCCATGCTAGCATCGCCTGCAAACCCCTTCATTGTTCGCCAGCCCACTTCAAACAACCCAGTTCAAGAAGACATAGCAGGTAAGTGAACGATGCCTAGGCTATCCTGTTGGCATGTACTGATCATTTGCTGCTACACTTCATCCTAGCTACAGGCAGGTCACTGGATGATGAGGCACTCAGATCAGCTATCCAAAGTAGCATCTTAACCTCGCTCAGTAGCCCTACTCCGACTTCCAGTTTCAACCAAACCCTTAATTTCAACTTTAATTACAATATCATCAGCAGCAGGGATTCAGAAACCCCTGGAATTACCATTAATAACGGCTCTGAAAATACTAGTGGATCAAGTAGGTCTGCATTCAAGAAGAAAGTTGACCGAAGTTAACTTTGCTCCATATTAGGTATCAAACAAAATCCGCCTATTTGCAGCCCGCCATCCTAGCCCTGTTTAAATCGCAATTGTCATGTATTCTTGTGTAGTAACTTTACTGTAGCTTACAGAAATGTCAATCATAAGGGAGAGGGGAAAATTCGCACTCGGCTAAATGTCTCTGACTATATGCAGCTGATTACTAGAAACACCGAAACGCGCCGTAGTCCCGCTGCCATTGCATCGGCCCCGTTATCGTCCCGTCGCTCGTTGTCCCACCACCGTTTGTGTACCAGGCGCTGTTGCGTTGTAGTACAACGGCGGTGCATCGTCGACTCGTCGAGACGTCGCCCCATCTCGCCACCGTTTGATCGGGTTGGCATTTGCCTACCCCTACCCGCGTACCCGTGACCCGTGCGTCGTCGGGTGCCGTCGCGTCAGTCACGGTCGATGTGATCATTGTGTTTGATTTCATGGTCGAGTCATCGTGCCGTTGTCGGTAACGGTAACTGCAGCGTGCAGCAGCAACTGCACAACGCGCACAATTATGTGCGTTGCGTGGTTACTTCTGCATGCTGGGCGAGAGGACGAGGGGGACAGGACGAGGGGGACGGTGACGGGGACGAGTTGGCATGACGGCGTTGTCGTTGTCGTCTTCGTCACGTTTTTCGTCGTCGCGTCGTCGTTGCGCCGTGACGTTCGTCGGGCGTTCTGCATACTGGGCAAGAGGACTCCGAGGGGACGGGGATGGGAACGAGTCGGCGTGACGGCTTTGTCGTTGTCGTCTGTCGTCATCCCGTCGACTCGTTGCGTCGAGGGGGGATGTTGAAGGTGGCGGTGGTGGAGATAGTCGCATCCTTACTTACTGCAAAAGGCTGAGGCCTCACCGGGACCCATCACTCGTATCTCCGTGGCTGTCGCCCTCACCCCTCCTCCCCGAGCGATGTTTCTCTCCCCCTCCTCTCGGTCATCCCAGCGTATCTTGACGGACGCACATGTACCCTCGCCCTCACCCTCCTTGTCTTCTACTGTGCAAGGAGTAATCCATTAATCTTGCAGCTGGGATGCTTCTTTCCGGGTATGGTAGTGTCATCGGGACGATGTGGTCGATATTGGACAAGGACGCACCAAAGGCGGCGGGTGAGGGAACTCGGGGCGATCGGGAATCGCGAGGGTTTTGATTCCCGCCCGGGCGTGACCGAGTTGCGACCTACTACACACTCTATCTGAGTTTGAAATAGTCTTTCAGTTTATATACCGCCATCTGGGCTTTAATACACTTTCTTCCTACTTACCACCATCGTCTTCCGATCCTTTGGCAAGCACCTCACTGCCCGCCAGTTTATAGGAACCAATGTAGTACATAAGTACATAGCTAGTCGCGTAGTCGCATAGTTGCGTTAGAAACCAAAAACAAAAACATTCATCTCTGTACTTTGTAAAGTCCCATCGTGGCGAGCTGCGGACATGCTCTGTGTTTTGACGCTGGGAAATTGTGGCGAGTTACTCGTAATTGGTGAGTCTAGGACCATTGGTTGTGAATGACTGTCGGAGTGACCATTTCCTCCTCAGGGCACCACCAATGCGGAATAAGATGCTTAAGCGAGTGCGAACGTTTCGCACTCGCTTAATTCCCCCCTCATCAGATTGTGTAAGAAACCTACTAAGTGCGTCTTCTGCTCATTGTTTGGACACACAATGCTGACTTGATGATCATTTGTGCCACCAGGGGGTGTCCAATGAATTATCCCTAATGCAAAGGGATCAAGCCCGACATCTCTAGTTCGGTGATTTAACTCTTGTCCTGATGGTCATCAGGATGCTGAGGTCAATTCTAGGAAGTTGGATGCATCCGGAGGGGACCAATCCAGAATGTGTCCTTGCTCTCAAACTCTTTTCGGGGTAGTGCAAGGCGGAGTGCATCCTGGGCCACGCTTACGCGAGTTTTCGTCGAGGGTTGAACGTTGAACCTTAAACGTTGAACAATGTATCTTTGTAATTTGCATGCTTCACCGCCCACTGCCATTGGCTGAGTTAGAAAAGTGTTATGGGAATTCTTATGTAATTGTCTTTGCGAAAGGTTGAAGGCAGGTAACGTCTCTGTGCACTACCTTGGGCCTGTATCCAACTTTACTACTTAGGGTTCTCTATGGCACCAAAGAAGAGTACCGATAAAACCTCTGAGAAGGTGAGGAAGTTCTGTTTCTTTCACAAAATCAGAGGAGCAAATGGATAATGTCTGTGGGCAGGAACCCAAAACGGCGCCTCTCAGCAGCAGGGAGGTAGAGATCGTTGAAAAGCTTCAACCTCAAGTGCAAGAAAAGTGGCACCTACAAAGAGCTCTGAAAGCATCACTGTTGGGCTACTCCGTTCTGGATCTCATAGAACATGCCGAAAAGTTGGTATTCGGAACTTGGAACCCCCGCCATGCGAAGCTGCCCCATATTCGGCGGTTGCTCACATCTTTTGAGGAGGATGGTCTGGATCGTTTTGACGAAAGATCTGTTATTCCTGTGGTCCTCAAGAAGAGTCTAGTGGATTCTTCTTCACTCACTCAAGACCTGTCGGATATATCTAAGCTGCCGGGGCTCAAATTTACGGATCAAAGCAAAGACTCTTTTCCTATTCGATGTGCTGGTGGGCGACACCGCTTTCTAGCTTTAGTGCAGTATTTGGAAGACGTAGAGAAGAAGAAGACGGCTGTGGAAACAAAGCGGCAGGCCATCAGTGAACGTTCAGAGGAAGTCTTAACGGATGAAGACGTACATTATTTCAACAAGGATTCCGTCCAAGAGCTTCAGCACTACGGAGGGATTTTGAAGTACCGCGGGCAATGGTTAGTGGCTGTCTATGACGAAAGTGAGTGATTTTTTTTGGTTTTCTTCTTGTGCCAATACAAATGCATTGTTAGCAACTCTGCTGGCAAATGGGATTGAATTAGCCCAGCATCTGAGTCGAAATGAAACGAAGCACGTTTATATGCAGACGGATGAAGAACAGATTATTATGGAAATTCAGCTCTTGGCAACGCTTCCCAATGCCAAGCGAGAGGAGAGGTTGAAGCAACTTCGGACCACCAACTCCTCCAAAAAGGCGATTCCACTTGTCGGCGTGGTAAATTCTGAATCTGCATTCAAGTCCACTGAGATTCTGGTCAATTGCAGCTCACATTTTTTGGACATGCCAGAGCTGAACATCAAATGGCTCCATAGAGCGCTATGTGGTCTTCATGGAGGGGTATGCTGACCTCATAACTTCATGCTAGGTTTTGCTGATGATTATCTGTGGATTTTCTCTGTATAGCTCATGTGCTCTGCGATAACAAGCATGTCTGAAAAACTGGATCTATGTTTCACTGACCTTTCGTTAACTATGGCTGTCGTCGACAATGTCCTTCAAGATTCCCAGCCATCCCAACTTGACGACCTCAAGCAGCAGATATGCTCACTACGTGAGCATCAGAAAGTCAAGGAGCTTGATATCTTTCTTCCTGTGAGTCGCCAGTTTTTGAACAGTTCAAAGTGAGCTGATATAGTCCAGGATGTTCTGAATCTGATCGATGAAGCGTGGCAAGAAATGATGGAAAATGCAGCCATCAATGCTTTTGGATGTATGGCTGATGAAGACTATGCACTCTGTTTTGAAAGTTACGTCTCAGAAGCCAGTTCAATGCTGAGGAACCATCTTCAGAAGCCCGATATTCGAAGTCAGGTGGATGAGTCCTTACATCCATTACTGGATTCTATTCCAGCGAAGTTCAAATTGGTCTTGCTGGACTTTACAGACGTCTCTTATGGACTTCCGATCCTCACAAGGACACCACTGGCATTATTGCCGCTTCATTTCAATCGAATTCCCCTGGTGTTGATGGAGATGTCCCGCTGGTTTGATCCACTAGTGGATTATCAAGTCTCTTTGTCCAAGTCGTCCAATGCTCCATCATATACCCAAGCTGCCATTGATGCCATTGGGCACTACGAAAGTCTAGAGAAAAAAACACCTGGAGGAAATTTGGTGAGTATTTTTTGTCTAGGTGAAAAAACTATATTGTATTCATACTTGCATACTTTTTATAGCTGCTGAGTGCTATTCTGAATGAGTATGGAGCATGCTTATGCTTGGAGCTGGAGCTGGCAGGTCGTGTTTCACTACATACGCAGCGTGCTCAAACCATGAAAGAGTTGGGAATAATTCTATCATCTCCAAAGCAGGGAGACCGAACCCAAACAATCAGGCGTTCTAAGGGAACCAAGCAGGCCTCTGAGCAAGAAAAGGAGGATCATATGAAGGCTCATATAGCCTCTCTACGGACCTACAGTGAAGCGTTGACGAAGGCGATGATGATGGCGTGCAAACCCAAGAATCCTGTTGCTCTCAAACAGAAAGCCAATCTCACCATCCCTGGCGCCAATCTCCTCTTGCACTCGTCTTGGAATTGGCCAAGCATACATAATAGCTCACGTTCAAGAGATTTTCATCACATCTCCGCAGCATCCGTTCTGGAGTTCCATATCATAGCAGAGTATCGTGAAGACCTTGTTCAATCTATCTCAGCGGCATCCATCCTCCGATTGTCTCTTTGCAAGGCCTTCCAAAAGCATCTAAAAAAAAGCTCTATGTTTATGAGGAGGGGGGAAACTGCTGGGAAGAGCGCTGGCAATTTAGCTGAGTTTATGTTTCCTGATGAAATTAGCCTAGAGGCTGCCTTCGAGATCAAGGACAGCTTTCATGTATCAGACGAACTTTCTTTGTGGAAGGACCATCAAGACCGCCAAGACGATCAAACGACGGTACAAAAAATAGTTTGTGCAGTAGAGAAGACTTGCTTAGCATGGCAAGATCCATTCAATGAAGAAGTTGCCAAACATCCGCCTTTGAACCCCAGAGTGCAGGAGGCTCTCGAAGGACTAATTCGAGTAAGTAGTATAGCAAGGCAAAATGAAAGCGTGAAGCGTACTAATTGTACGAATAGGAATTAAAGATAAACGCCTATCGAAAAGGATCGGGGTACTTGGATGGTGATATAGATGAGGAAGAGATATCAGGGCAAACATTCAACATCGAGTTTCGAGGATGCCAACCGAAGAGCTTGATTCCCAAGGGTCGCAAAGGCAAGGGGAGGAGTATTCGCAAGGTGTTGTTGCCAAAGGTAAGCGATCGTAAGGTGCCATCTCAAGTGGCAGCGTCACGAGGTGTTGATGAGGGAGAGGGTGAAAGGAAGAAAGAGAGAGAGGGTGAGAGTGATGAGGGCGTCTCTGATTCCGAGGACCTGCCTTCTGAGGCTCAAAAGGAACAGGCTACAGGAGGTGATCAAGCATCACAGTCATCTCTGACTGCATCGCAGCAGAATGAGGCCTTTAAGAAATTATATCCACTGGCGCAGAAATCTTGTTCTGATCAGTCGCCTGCAACATCACCATCACCAAATGGAAACTCAAGGACGTCTTCCAATCCAAAACGTTCAAGAGCAGATACTGCCATGAGCGACGGTGAGTAAACTAAAACAAGCTAGAAATCGTGGGCAAACACTAATAGATCTCTGATGGTAGAGAGCCAACATGGAGGCGCAAATAAGCGAGCAAAGGGATCAAAGAAGTTCGCTCAGTCCTGAAAGCCAAAGCCATCTATTTCTGGATTGTATGAGTGACGGTGAGTAAACTAAAACAAGCTAGAATCGTGGCAAACACTAATAATTCATTGATGGTAGAGAGCCAACATGGAGGTGCAAATAAGCAAGCAAAGGGATCAAAGAAGTTCGCTCAGGTTTTATGCTCGAGAAATATGTCCGCACTCTGTATCTACGTTTAGAATGTTAGTCTTTGCTAGTTGTCGAGACTAATTGTCCGGACCAGGACCATGAGTAGGGAGCACTTCATCTTAGTGTCTACTACGTGGAATAGTGGACAGAAAATATTACTACCTTTATGAGGACTGCTTTAGCAGTGACGTGACGTGGCAGCAGTAACCAAATTTGGCACAGCTGTTATTGCCCCCTCATTTTCTACCACGCTCATCATTCCAACACTGTACAGTTGAAAACTACACAAGCAACTCAAAGATACAATGGCAAGGCAAGGGAATGAAGCCGAGTAAGTAAAAGAACTTTGGAAACCCAGGATGGTACAACTAAAGAAAATGAAAGGAATGGAATGCTTTTCATTGTAGGAGATATACCTGAGGCGCTACAAACGGATGATGGAGTCCCCCAAGAGGAAGTGGAAGAGATCATAGCCATGGACCGGACGCAGCATCCTCAGTTCGTGCAAGGGTTTCATGATCAAATGGTGAAGAAAGTGAAGCTAACGGCTTTGCGGACCGACTACGAGAAAGGACGCAAACGTACCGCTATCCAGCGACTGAAAAAGAGACATGTGGTTGAATTGGACGAGGAACTTCTATACCGGAAGAATGATCCTGGACTAGCATGGGGAGCACGGGAACACTTCCTGGACTACTATCTGCTCATTCCAGAACGCAAAGGACTCCATGTCATCTTACCCACCAGCCGTGGCGATCCTAGCTATGTTTTCAAATTAGATCTTCAACAACGGGGGAAGACATGGCAGGCGAGGTATGCTGATTTAGAGTTTGATCCTACCGGACGAATGCTCTACATGGGCAATTACGGACAAGAGGAAATATGGCTGGCAATGGTGCCGCGTGGATTTACCCGGGAGGAGGTCTTCGAGGAGGACGAGGATATGGAAGACATGGGAGCCAACATCAATCGATTGGAGACGACAAATACCACGACGAGGATGGAGGATAAGCATTATTCCCAAACAGTTCTTTTCATTGGATATATGCTCAAAAGACAAGGATTCCGGGACATCTATCTAAGAGAAGATTTCCCTGAAGACTTGGCACCAGGAAATCTAAAGAATATCACCAATGTTATGTAAGTGCGCAGTCGCGCAAACCCGCCAGGAGAGGAAGTGCGTGGTGGAGCATTCTATTGAATGCTACGCACACCCGCTGCTGGCGGATTTGCGTGTTTGATTATTGTTATATTTTTTCTGATAAATTATATTTATAGAGGGCAGGGCAGAAGTGTGCACGAGATGAGACGTACAGACGTTGAAGAATTGCATGAAGGAATAGAAGAACATTGGGATGAATGGGTACAACAAGCTACGACTAGCATGGTGGATGGTTGGCAGGACAGCTCATTCCTCAAAGACAATGTTCCCATCACAATTGCTGTCCGTTATGGACAAAACCAGCCTGTTTGCAGACAAGAATACGATATAGAAGAAGCTAATCACTGGCAACGACTGCACAATTATCGGCATATGCGGTCAATGACATTTGCATTAGCTACACACATTCAGTAAGTTAATGAAAAAGTCTCATGATGAATACAGTATACTAACATATCAAAGATGTGTTCCAGTAGCTGAATGGGAGGAGATAGCCATAGAAGACATCGCTGAAGAACATGGAGAAGCAATATATTCCTCACCAGATGAAGATGAACGGTACCTTGTAGATCTTGAAGAGCTTCCTCTAGTTGATGAAGAAGGTCAAGAAATCCGGATATATGACAGGCAAGGACACCGAATTCCTAGAAGAGAGGCCATAATGGAAGAAGAAGAAGCATATGGAGGAATGCTATTTGATCTCAGGACAATCCATGAGTTGTTCCAAAGAACAGAGCTCCATGATGAGGAGGAAGAGGAGGAAGATCAACTATTCACACCACATTTTCTCTATCCAATGGCAGGGCTAAAGACCAGAGGACATTTTCAGGCCAAAGGACTGATAACTCCCTTTTTTATGAAATTAAGGGAGTTAAATACTCATCTGAAAACTCAGTTCCGAGATGGTGATGAAGAAGACATTGCTGCTGAGCTTTTGACAGGATATGGGCCATTGGTGACAGGCATTGCCAGTCAAGGATACAACATGATCTCCCATCGAGTCAGGACCCAAGGAAGACATCATGATGTCCAACTTGGACAAATTACAGCAGCATTCTGTGGAACCCATGCATCCCCTGGAGCCAATTGGAACAAGGCAGAAAGATTCTTTGCAGAATGTGAAGACTGGCTACCATTTCAGAGGTATCATGAAAAGATCCAAGACACAGTGATTGATACTTCAATCAGAGTGGAAAACATTTATCGGGTCTCATTGAGAAGGCTGCCAAATGAGGCAAGAAATGGAAGGTAAAGCAACATCATTACAATCAAATGTTGACTAAATGACAGTCATAGGACAATCTTTAATGAAATCATCAAGCCATTGACCCAGATATGGTCACAAGCTCAAGTCTTAGAATCTGTAAAGAATCATTTGGTAATATTTCGACCCAAGGTAAGTCATAGGATGAAAATATATAAAGATAAAATAACTGACAATGCAAGTAGATTCTTCCACAAATTGTGGAATGGACGTCATATGGAATATGCGCACTTTTAACTGCCATCTGGGACAAGTTCAAGGGGTACAAGACAAGCAAGGAGCCCATACCACATTACTGGATTGAAATGACAGCCAGCTTGGAGAGAGCATTGAACTATTATCACACAGGTAATGCCAAGGTATTAACTAAAGGACTAATGGATCCTCTGTGGCTATCATTGTCAGTGATACATGATGGACTTGCCTCTACTTCCTCCATGCTGGTTCTATCATCTGTGAGCCAGGAACCACTTGACATCCGAATGCTGGATTGGCCGATGAAAAAAGGTGAACCAAGAATTTCCAGCCAAAGGTCTCAATTGTTCAACTATGGACAAGAGCATTTCGAGGTAAGTGATTTTGTCTGCGCAAATGCGCCATCAGCGGGTTTGCGTGATGATCTGAAAACATCTATTTTAGAGTTACATGGCAGGATTTGTGATCAAACATGCCATGTTCTTTTTACCTGCAGACTTCTTGAGCAATCAGCCCTACAAGTCTCGGGCCATTCTCTATGCATTCCAACATGCATTTCAGATTTACAAATCTGACATAATGAGCTTGGTTACTGAGGCAGTGGAAAAAGAAGTGGCAGACAAAATGCTAAGTCATGATCTAGGAGTTCGTGCTTATGCCATGGATAGAAAAACAGCATTGGATCAGTGGCAAAAGCTGAAACAGCCATTTGGATATCTGAATGATGCTTATCCTTTATTGGTCAAGGCTATTAGAACCAATGCAAGAGATCTAGCTGAAGGACTCCCTCTCTCACACATTGGGCAAAGGTCTATCTCATGGTTTTCAGAACAACTTCTGGACACAGTGAAGAAATCCAAGGCCAGGATACAACCCCCATTGTGGAAAACAGGAAGAGCATTCATGGTCTTTCAATTTGCCATTCATGAAGCTGAAAAGCTACTTGGAATTTCAGTGGAAGAGAAGGCCTCTAGGGATCATATGATCCAATTGCTATCAAAGGCAGCCTCATTTTCCAAGATATGCAATATACCTTGGAGTCCTGATCCTACTGGAGCTGCTGGGAGACCAATCACTACAGTGCTGCACACATCATGGATCAATCTGGGGCAAGCCAATCCCAGCACAGCCAGGCAAAATGAAGATCCAACTTCAGTGGCTCTGACTCAAGCTACACAAACAGCCATGGCACAAGACAGCCAAGCTGAATGGACATCTATCAATTTGACTATTCAAAATTTGTATAAGATTTTGAACAGGCAAAGTTTGCCCACAGAATGGACCCTGAAAGGAATGAGCTATGGTACAGGTGCAGTAATTGATTTTTATATGATTTGAAAAAAGTGTTGATGTGATATGAATTTGTACAGGAGGTACAGGCTCATATGTGGAACACACCTATGACTGGGTGAAGGAACATTATGATGGTGCAAGGCCTCTGCATCAAACAGCCATGCTTATTGCTATCATATTCAGCAAGATGCTTCCCAACATCTTCAATGAAGCCAAGTCTACTGATCCTACTTTGGGTATGAATGTGACCCAAATGGTCAGGAATGCACCTTGGACAACCACTGCATCACAAAACAGAAAGGGATTCACTAGACCCATTCCATTTGTGATTATGATGTCTACATTCATCATTGGATTGTATGAGCCACAATCACCTCTTAGAAGACACATGGCAGCAAATGACAACAGCATGGGATCCATATGGACCAGAAAACACAGTGAGTAATTAATTTAAATACTTTAATGATTCTTAACTTTCTGTAGGTATGAAAGAGATCATACCTTTTAATCTTGTCAGAATGGGACTTGCCAAAGCCAAAGGAAATGGCATATTTGGATCAGCCAAGTATGGTGTATCTTTTACACTTCTGAATGAAGGGGAGCTCAGTGACTATCACACTGAGCTGGTCAAGTCACTAAAGGATCAGCCATATGGACCATTTGTGGCCATGACCTCCATACTAGGTGTTGAAGGAGCACAATCACTTGCCTCAGCTGGAGAGATCACCAGAAGGCCTATGAACAAAAGGAAACCAGTGCAGAATGATGAATATGAAGCTGGTTCATCCAAGAGAATTCATTTCTAATTATGTATGCTGTAGAATGATACTTGTTGTATAAATGATGGATATATTACATTCATTTACATTTACATTTACATATCTCTAATACTGTGTTACATTCAATTCAATGTTTTGACTATGATGAATATGTGGTGTCAGTATGATCAAGAAGCTTAATGAAATTTTATAATTGGAGGAATATCAAAAAGTATAGTAAAGTGTAGTGAAAAGATCATATTGAAACATGTCTTAAGTTAATATGCATAGACTTTAACTATTATATATAATCATAGATGTGTTCAATGTTTTTGATGTTTAAACCAGTAGGTATTTCATTGCGCATTTCCGCCATGTGGGGGTTTGCTTGGTTTTGGATGTAAGGAATATATTCACTATATTGACACTTTAGACATTTAGAAGTTTAATTGCGCATTTCCGCCATGTGTGGGTTTGCGTGATGTCTTTCTCAAAGAATATTTATAGAAATGTACTGATATTACATGCTTGAGGCTCTGACGCAAATGCGCTATTGGGGGATTTGCGTGTGGCTTTTATGATTTAGAGTGGATGAAATGACACTGTTATAGGGTTTTTGGGGTAGTCTTACCCTGGTCTAACCTTACCTGTATTAGATTAGACCTCTTAAAATCAGTGGTTCGTCGACCTCGTGTGGAGACGCTGGCAGATGAGGAACTTATCGAACTCGTTGTCGAGAACAGAAGTACGACGAAGATGCCCGCCGAGTCAAGTTTCTCATCTCTGCGAAGCCAAAC
>JBBPOR010000549.1:0-20977 GCA_038091555.1 Leccinum sublutescens | reverse complement strand
TCTGACCACGGATTGGGATAAGACAGTGGGAATCAGACACACAAGATCGACCTACTGGGGGACAGATAATGATGATTGTCGTAGTACATGGGATTAGGTTCCAACATGGGTTTGAACGGGTGGGTGGTAGCAATGAACTCTGGTTGGAGACGGTACCATGGTCATGCCAGGCGCAAGTTTTCAACTTATAACCACATACGAATATGGGGGAATGTTGTAGACAGATTCCCCGAAAAGTCCTTCCAGCGGTATGTGTACCTGACGATTTGTGACAGATCAGCTCTTGGTCGATACAGAAGCAGCTAGCCTTACGAATCGTTTGAAAAGGTATCCTCATTACCGATCTCAACATAGTTGAGAGTGAATGGCTCAGGGTGACCAAGGTAAGCCCGCAAGGCAGCTGCAAGTGCGAGTCAAGCACACCATAATCAAGATGAACCCCGACATACCATATTTATTAGTAGCCGGGTCGCCGATTACAAAATTAATCTGATCAATGGCGGATTGGATATATGGAGCCAAACTGTTCTGGGAAACGCTTTCGCGGTCAAGAGAATAACCTGTAACGCAAATTTCAGAAGCAAATTTCGGCCCTCGTGCTGCAGATCTGACAAACCTGCCCAGACGGCCATTATTGGCTCCATCTCCAAATCCTCACACATGTACAAGTACTCGAGCAAACCAAGTCCACTATAATTAGATTAACATTGGAGAATTCGTCAGCGCAGTTCGCTCACTCGGTGTTGATGTATCCCCAGTCTCCAAATCGGCCTAGTTGTGCACGATCAATCAACGTAAAACGACGGAGATTAGAGGCCCACCGGGTCTATCCACAAGTGAACCGACGGTTTTGTCCCATATCCACCTTGCTTCCGGATTATGTCCCTAAGTACTGTTCATTCAATAATCGAGCCTTTCATAACTGTCAGATTTACTTCCTGTAATGCAGGTCATACGAGGAAAGGAGGAGAGATGGATAAACCGTACTATGTTATTCCCACCGGGGAAACGGAGGAAGGATGGCTTCATCTGATACAGGGTCTGTATTCCACCATCAGAGGAAGGCTGGTTCATACAAAACAGACGTGACGCTCACTGTTGCTAGGTCGACTCTTAATCCATTTTCTCGGTCCTTGAACGTGGGAGGGAACAAGGAAAACATAGCAAAGTTGATGGTCTGACTTGCTGCGCTAGTTCCATTGAGCGTGACGCTGAAGCTGTTTTCCGTGGAATTGGGAGACGACTTCGGGTGCAAGGATACGTGTACTTGCTTCCATGTTGTCTCTGATCCATTGATCGGCACTGAAGCAAAGGCATAAATGTCGCCAGCATTGCTCTGCAACGCGACAGTGGCTACTCCGTGGAATGATGAAGCCACGGGGAATCTGTAGTAAAACGAGGCATTGTAAGTCCAATCGGAGTTGACTTGAATACCTGGTGATGCATTGTAAACGGTTCTTAAAACACAGAATAAAGTAACCAACCATAGTAACCTTCATTTCGGAAACCAACCTGTCCAGATGTGCCCTTCGGGATGACCAACTGGAGAGAATTTGGCAGTGCCGGAGAGACAGGTGACGGATCAGCGATCACATTGATGTTAGAGCTATGTATTGTACTCCAGGCATATAGCGCCTGGGGTGTATCTACACCATGATTAGATGCAGAGGGCGGTGAGCTGTTGGTTACCCACCCGGCTTGACATTTTGAAAAGCTCTGTTCTGGAGCACTGAATAGAGAGCAGTCATTAGTGACAAGTGATCCATGGCGCAGCCCGAAACCAACATTCAGCATAAAGCCCACCATCACCACCCTACACAGAGGTCAGCGGATCCTTTCGCCTCATACAAAAAATTCATACATGCTATTGGACGATCATTCAACTATGCCCTTGCGGCCGAAGGGAGAAAAGCAACTCACGTTTATGTCCTATGAGAGGGAGAACCAATATTTCAGACGGAGAGAGACTTGGAAGGAGAAAAACCGACTTCAAACATCAACCCATCTGAATAAAGTCATTAATAACTTTGATAGACGAAGCAAGCATTACCTACAGAGGAGTGGAGGGATAGCATGGCTTGCAGTTCCATCAACATTTATCACCGTCTTGGTCGTCGCGCAGGTCGCAAGAAGAGCAGCAGCACAGATAGCGTAATGGACAAATCGGATTGGCGGCATCTCTCGGCATGCGGTTGGAAATGCTGGCACGACCTGTCTGTGCGAGTTATATGTATATTGCCCAAGTCACCTGCCGATCTCGGAATGATTAGTACGGTGTAGATGCATGCAAAACAATAGTTCACGGGCCCAGACATCAACTTGGAGATACGCGTCTGTCAAGACTCAAGACAAGCGGAAAGATGCCAACACTCCCTGGCATGATCAATAATTGATGTTTCAATTAGCTACGTACACACGTGGTGGGCGAGCGAAACAACATACAGTCGACTCCCTCATAACACATACCTATCGGGACAGCTCAAAAGGTATGGGTTATAAGGGATTATGGATTATTTGAGAGACCATTGGGTGTCAAAAAGCTGTTCGGAAAATCCAAAAATATATGGCTTATGAGGGAGTTGACTGTAACAACTGACCTCAAGATCCATCACTGAAACCGTTTAAGTTACAACTTGTTGATGGTAACCAGGTTGTTTGACTCACTTACAGTAAGTAGTACAGTTCCGTGTGCACACGCGCTTATCTATTTTCGCATTCCATCTACTGCAATACCAACATGCACAATCAGAAGTCAAACGGATGCTTTCAGCATTTCGAAGACACATTTTCAACAGTTCAAATCACGCAACATCAATGTCCGCAGAAATAGCACAACCAACTCCATCTCTTTGCACACCAACCACTCGTCAGACTAGCCCGTTTACGCAAGGAAGGCTGTGAGGGCGCTGACGCTGTATGCAGGAGCGGTGTAATTGAACACCTGGGAAAACTCCATGGCGGTCGTCGTAGGTACAACCGCATTCGGCGTTGTAGGGGTGTCGCTCGCGTCTAGAGCTCCAGTTATCACGACGGCTCCTCCGGCGCTGGCGACCTCGAAAGGTAACACAAATGTTATCGTTGCGGGAGCAGCGGCGTAGTTGACAACCTAGAAGAATGGTCATTGAAGGCGTTCCATAGACTACACTGGCACACCTGCCTTGAAGTAGACGGCGAAGAGGGTGGTGTCGCGCGTGACGCTCCAGTGGAGAAGCCCGTTCTCAGCAGGCAGCGTGCTGGGCAAGTATTCAGTGCCTCGGTGAGTGCTGAAGAGCTGGTTCGACGTGTTAGCGCGGGAAAGGTACGTTGCGTGAGCGTGGATCGTACTTGCTGAACATAGTAGCTAGTCGAGAGGTAGACATTCGAAGCGCTATTCGTTCCATTAACTTAAAGTGAAGTACTTCTGAAGCCTATATGCTTACTCGAAAGCGATGAGATTGGGCGTCTAGAGTGAATGTCAGTGCTGACATGGGAAAAAAGAACGGATCATAAAGCTTGCCCATTGGTAGTTGGCGACGTTCATCAAGAGTGGAGCATAGGAAGCGGCAAAGACGACGTCTGCGTTTCTCTCCAAGCCGGTCATGTACGCAGCCTCTCCCACAGAACCTGGTCCAAGATGCGTCACAAGCAGCGAAAACGCATGATGGGCGGCTTACTCTGAACAGTGGGATACATCAAGCGTTCGGCAGTGCCAAAAATGTCGTGCGGATTGGTGGAAATAGCGGCGTATTCACCCTGTATCAAGTTAAACATCCCGGGAGCTCTGTATAGCACAAGCTCGCACCTGGAAATAGGATGTGCCGTTACGCTACATATGTAGTGAGTTGCTGGCTACAAACCAATGAACGCGGCTATACTCACCTGATACGTATCGTAGTAGAATGCCTGCTCAACAAAATAGCCTGACATGCGAGACGAATTAAGACGGTGGAATTCGGACACACAAGGGTGATTTACTCGGAGTCTCATAGACATGATTATCATATTCTGTTGGAACAGGGGTCAAGATGGGATCGAACGGATCAGTGGTGGCGATGAAATCTTATTGGAGACGATATGATGGTCAGGCCAAGCGTAAGTTGTTGAGTAGAACGTACGAAGTTTGGGAAATGCTGCAGACAGATTCCCTGCGAAGTCCCTCCAACGGTAGATGTATCTGACAATTTGTGACAAAATCAGCTGTTGGTCGATACAGGAAACAACTGACCTTACGAGTCAGAAGAGAAGAAATCCTCATTACCGATCTCAACATAGTTGAGAGTAAAGGGCTCAGGATGACCCAAAGAGGCCCGCAAGGCAGCTTTAAGTAAGAGTTAGGCACATTGTGAAAAAGACAATGCGACGAGCCCGACACACCATATTGATTGGTGGCTGGATCACCAATTACAAAGTTGATCTGATCAATGGCAGCTTGGATGTATGGAGCCGGGTCATTCTCAGAAACACTATTGCCGTCGAGAGAGTAACCTGCAGCACCAAGGTCAGAAAGAAGTCATTTTCATCATGAAGATTGACAGACCCGCCCAGACAGCCATGATTGGCTCCACTTCCAAATCCTCGCACAAGTACATGTACTCGAGTAAACCAAGTCCGCTAACGACGGATTAAGCAAATCAGCCCGAGTGATAGTAGATCACTAAGCATAAGTTACCCACTCGGTGTTGATATATCCCCAATCTCCCAATCGGCCTATTGAAGCACGATAAACCAGAAAAACGGACAAAAGATAGACACCAACCGGGTCTGTTGACAAGGGGACCGATTGTAGCATCCCACTTCCACCTCGTTTCGAGATTCTGTCCCTGTGTATTGTTCGTTGAATACTGAAACATTCACGATTACTTGGATTACCTCCTATGTAGCATGTTAGAGTTATAAAGAAGGCGAGTTTCCTGATTCTTACCAAGTTGTTCCCACCAGGTAAACGGAAGAAGGAAGGTTTCATCTCAGACAAGGCCTAGCCTCTAACATTAGAGAATGCCAGATCGCACAAAATTGGCATGGTACGCACGGTTGCGAGGTCAATTCTTAATCCATTTTCTCGACCCTTGAACGTAGGAGGGAACAAGGAAAACATGGCAAAGTGGATGATTTGACCTGCTGCGCTCGCTCCGTCGAACGTGACAGTGAAGTAGTTTACCGTGGATGTGGGAGACGAATTCGGTTGCAAAGATACTTGGACTTGCTTCCATGTTGTCTGTGATCCACTGATCGGTACTGAAACAGAGGAGTAAACGTCGCCAGCATTGCTCTGCAATGCGACAGTCGCTACTCCGTCAAATGACGAAGCCACGGGAAATTTGTAATAAAAAGATGCATTGTAAATCCACGTGGAATTTACTTCAATTCCTGGTGACACATATAAATGACACTTCAAAACACGTAACTAAATGACCAACCATAGTAGCCTTCATTTCCAAAGCCGACCTGTCCATGTTCGCCATTTGTGATGACTAGCTGGAGAGAATTTGGGAGTGCCGACGAGACAGGCGATGGGTCGGCGATGACATTGATATTAGCCCCATTCCAGGCATTCCAACCGTATAGAGCTCCAGCCGTATCTGCACCCACAAATCAGTTGCAGTCAGGCTGGAATACTGCCGGTTACCTACTTGGGGTTACTTGCTGAAAAGCTCGATTCTGGAGCACTGGGTAGAAACAGTCAGTAATTGTACACAGATAAAACCAACTAAACCAACATTCTGCATAGATTCCGCCGTCGCCACTCTGCGCACTGTCAGTAGATCCTTTGAGCTCGTACATTAGAGTCTCACATGCTATATATCATTTCATGCCCTGCTGGTTGACAACGAAAGTAACACTTACATTAATATCCTGCCGGAGCGTCGGGGAAAACCGATTAATGGAATAAATTGATGACCGGAAAAAACAGCCAAACCTCGAACATCAGTCCATCTGTGCAGAATCATCAATCAGATGAAGAAGGGGAAGCACCACGACTTACATAAGAGTGGAGGAATAGCATGACTCGCAGTCCCATCAACAGATACCACTGTGCTCGCTGTCACGTAGCTGGCAAGAAAAGCAGCGGCTTGTACAGCACGTCCAACCCACCGGATCAGCATCTTTCAGAATGCGAGTGGTATATTTCAAGCAAGGAGCCTTCAAAGATTTATATCTGCGGAAAAGATCGGACAGCGCGGAATAAAAGAGTGCGCGTGATCCACAACCAGGTGGTCGCGAAACCTAAATGGCGCGTCTCTCTCATGTGAAATTTACCTCAGGAAAGCAGGAACCATAATTGAGACACGGACGACAGGTTAAAGGCGTAAATGCGGAGAAGGAGGGTTCTGGCCACGAGCCTGAGAATCGGACTTGGTTCGGTCAAGCACAGAATAGGCACGTCATTTTTCCCGTGATAGAAGACCTAACAAGCGCCAAGTTCGTGTGCGAGCGTCGTGAACGTGATTTGATTGAAAACCAGTGACGCGGGGAACTCTCGAATTGGTTCGAAGCGTTCAAAAGAAGGCCCCAAAGTTACATACATGCTATTCGACGGCCTGGGCGGTCCATCCAAGTTCTAATCGAGACTGTGCCGAGTTGTGATACCATATGATTGAGGCTAGAAGATTACACGAACTGGAAAATTTCCGCATCTTCGGAAGGGAGTCGAAACAGTCAGCGGTTGTCGTCGGATACAGCACAATTGCAAGAGTTTCAGACGAGTGAGACGCCACAACGACGCCCTTTACTTTCACACGCCATCATCAAGGACCTCCCAAGTTGAATCTAGAAAGGCTGGCTAGCTTGCTCAGATGCCGTCGTAATCCGTGTAACATATCTCGTCTTCTACTTCGTCCCTTTCATCGCTCTTCATCAATGCTCTGGAATGCGTCCGTCTTGACCACAACGTCCTCCGACACCGAGCCAACCGTAGTGATCACGTTCGATTCCGCAAAGTACATATTCAATGTCGGAGAGAACACTACCAGAGCATTTTTGCAGAGCCGGCAAAACTGGAAGAAAACACGCGCAGTCTTCCTCACGTCCGTTGGTACTCAGCGTGCCAGCGGTCTCCCTGGTAAAATCTACTTTATTTCGCGAATCTATGCCAGTTGATGTATCTCTATCTTCCAAGGGCTGTTTATGACGTTGGCCGATGCCGGTCAATCCCAGATGCAGATTACCGGTCCGTCAGGGCTCTTGCATTTGATGGCTTCTATGCGCAAGTACACGTACCGGTGAGACGCGTCGATTTTTCGCGTGACTATCAACTAACGCACGTTTTGAAGTGACAACCTCGTCATCACTCCTGCCGAAGTTCCCCTCGTCCCCTCTTGTGCGGACACGGAGGATCGACCTGTATACAAGGACGAAAACATATCTGTTTTTGCGCTTCCTGTCGTTCCCTCGGCGCCATCCTCCCAAGTCGAGAACCCTCGAGGTGAAGAAATGGGTTCGTTGAAGCGAAAACGCGAAGGCTCGCCCGAGCGATCATCCAAGCGATTGTCGAATCAGCTCGAAATGGATTCGCCCTCGCGTGATATCATGCCCACGGCGGAATCCTTATTCAAGGCGGCGTCTGCATCTGATTTTGACCCCACCTCACTGACTGGGGAGGTAGCCCAAACCTGGAGACGACTCGTGATCCAGTCCATGTTTCCTGCATCTCAGGTGTCGTCGGCAGAGCTGAACCAGAACGAGAACAGCCCGCGGAAGGGTAAGAACCGGAATGGCAACGCAAAGGCAGACGATCATGCCTCGTCGACTCCCTCGCGGACTCCCTTCCCACCCAAGTTCAGCAGACCGTTGCCGGCTCCGGAACGCGCTCTCGTCGGTCTCTCTGATCCGACTCTCAAGCCGACGGTTGCGTACGCAGTAGTGGGTCCTCGCGTACGAGGAAAATTTGACGGGCGAAAGGCTACTCAATTGGGTCTTCCTCCCGGTCCATCGCGCGCCAGACTTGTCAAGGGGCAGAGCGTAACCGTGCAAGTCAAGGATGAAAATGGTAACCTCATCGAGCGGGAAATAAAACCGGAAGATTGTATCGGAGAGAGCGTGACCCCAGCGGTGAGTCAGATCTCCTACTTCTCTGGAACTTGACAGGAACTCTTAGTAGGTGGTGCTGCTATTCGACACACCGACGCTGGCCCACGTCCCCGCCTTGCTTTCGAGCTTCGATGATTCCGTGCATTTCTCCAAATACTTGTGGAAGCACGCCAAGGACTCCAAACAGCACAATGTCCGAGCGATATTCCATTTGTGCGGGGAAGGGGTCCTTGAAGACGAGCGCTACAAAACGCTCATGAACGATTTCGGGCCCGAGGTACATGTATGTATTCCAATCATTTTTCCCCAAGCCGTGTGATAACTGATCGTATGCAAGCACATTGTCGCTTCGCGCAAGTACCTTGCCAATCCGATCACGTTTACCAGTGCCGCATACAGCCAACTTCGACTCAACCAGCTAGACCCTGACATGTTCCCGATACAAAAGTATTCGTGTACCGCAGACCGGGTGTTGAGCGGTGCGTTTCCACTCATGATTTCGCGCTCAAGCATGGTTGACGTGTTCGCAAAGACATATCCGGGCTGCCCGCTCGCGTGACAACCATGCAGAAAAGCGTACTTGTCAACTTGCATCCACCACGTCCGCCAGCTGTAGATGTGGATGCGGGCAAGGGCGACCTCTTTCATCCTGCAGTAACATCCGGGACCCCGTTGGTCTTGCCAGAATCGACGTGTACAAGTTTTGCAGACGCCCGTTCGTACGTGTCAGGCGCCGAATTAGAGGACATTAGTGGCGGAGACGTGGCGATATGTACGCTAGGCACGAACAGCGCAATGCCCAGCAAATATAGAAACGGTGATGGCAAACGTCTTTTACACTTGACTCGAGGCTCACTTTTTTTTTCCTTTCAAAAAGTGTCTGCGACGCTCGTTCATATTCCCGATCGCGGCTATGTGTTGCTCGATGCCGGCGAAGGCACGTGGGGTCAACTCGCGCGCAAGTACGGAGATGACCCTACGTCGACGGGGAGTGTCTGGCATGTCCTCCGCGCGCTCAAATGTATATTCATCAGCCACATGCATGGCGACCATCACATCGGCCTAGCCAAGCTCCTGGCGATGCGACGACAGGTGAGCGAAGCACCCCGCGAGATCTCGCAAGTAAAAACTGATCGCGGGGGGCCACGCAGCTAGATCCGCCGTGCGATGCGCCGTTGTACGTGGTGGGTCACGACCACGTGTTCATGTACCTCCGCGAATACGAAGCGCTCGAAGACCTCGGACTTGCGACTCGACGGTCGTCCAAGAGTTCCGTCGTACCGATCTCGGTGGATGCGTTATATTGGAAGAACGATTTCGAGTTGCTTCAGGGCTCATCACGCGGGTGCGTTCTCTGGTTGGTTACCCACGTCGCGTGATTCTGAACTGACCCGGCAGTTTCAGCGCCATTGTGGCGCACCGCGACCTGTGTGCTTCCCTCGGCCTGACTAGTTTCCGGACCGTGGACGTCGTTCATCGAACGAGTTGTCATGGCGCCATCCTCAAGCACGCAGACGGTTGGAGTATCGTGTAAGTGATACACACAGACTACGAACTCGCGTTCATACTTTTTCCCGTATCCGTTAGGTATTCAGGCGACACCGTTCCTACGCAAAAGTTGGTACAAGCTGGTGAGAATGCGACGCTCCTCATTCACGAGTCGACCATGGCGGACGATCAAGCAGACTTGGCCGCGGCCAAGATGCACAGCACGGTCGGTCAGGCGATCGACGTGGGGAAAAGGTACGAGTTCGTTTTTTTTTCTCTCTCTACGAGTAATATACATGGAGACGCCGCTCCCCGAACGCAGGATGAACGCGCGCCACGTCCTGCTCACCCATTTCTCCGCGCGGTATCCCAACGTGCCTCCGTCGGTGGCGACGACCCGGGGTCCGGGCGATCCGATTGTGGCACTGGCGTTTGACCACGCTCACATCCGAATCGCCGACATGTGGAAGATGAACGCATACATTGGTGCCATCGAACGCAGCTTTGCGGACCTCGAGGACGACAACAACGATGGGGCGATGGCGCAGATGCAGATGGAGGCGGTGGACGTGCCGTAGGGGTAGTGAGCGTGAGGGGGAAAAAAAAAAGTTTCAAGTAATATCGCATAATGTTTCTAGAGATGCAACGACGTCCCGAGCGATCTCCTCTCCTCTCTTGTCCCAGGTCGCCGGATGGCGGCCGGTCGCTTCGTGAGTAGTAGCTGCTTCGGGGTCTGGGGAGGAAGAGTGTAAAGGGGTGCGATCGTCGTAAAGATCCAGAAATGCGCGGCAGTGGACGACGAGGGTCTTTATTCCGTCGGACGGCGACGCGCCTGGCAGTGCAGACGTGACGACGACCTGGTTGGCGGGTTCATCCTTGATGAGCAGTCCGAGGAGGATGGCGGTGTAACCTCTTAAAAAGGCGCACTCGGGCGGATCGTCGTCGCCACGACGACGATGGTCTGCGTATTGGACGTGCAGCGCTGTCAAGCATTCCAGTATCGATGTTTGATCGGGGCATCGGCACGCGCGCACACAGTGACGGGAACCGCGACAGGAGGCATCGATTGCTAAGCAGAGGCGGACGAGTCAGTAATGGGAGAGCGAAAGCGAACAAGAGGTGGCGCGTACATTGCGTGCGGGCGAGCGCGGCCACGCGAGGGCTCAACGTCGCCCAGTTCATGACCAAACCGAGCGCGAGACAGAGGAGATCAAAGGCTTGGACGGAGGACGGAGATGATGTCTCTGTTTGCCGCGCTTGAGACCACCGCGCTTGGGAGCGTATCGTAGTGGATGTAGCAAACGCGAGCGCGTCAGGGACATCCAAGGCGGCGTCACACCACCACTGATCGTCGTGCGACAGCAGGGTGAGCACTCGCATAGCGCCGCACAAGCACCTTCGCGCTGATGAACCGACGATAAGCATCGGAACGACGAAACACTGAGGACAGTCCTTACCCACGTCCGATTTATCTTCACTCCCTTCTAGCAACGTAGACGAGACGACACAAAGGGATATGAGCTCCGGGGCGAATCCGACCACGTGAGATAACGCGATCGAGGAACGATCGTCGGATGGATCGGTCGAGGACCAATGTCCGAGGAGATACGAGTCCAAGAGGCGAAGGCAAGCTTCGATATGACAGAGGGACGGTATATCGCTGGGGTGAATGCTCGTCGACGGGAACATGGGCAAACCGGATCCATACGCGGCGATACGCGGTTGCAATAGGCCAAGTTCTGCCCTCAGGTTTGCGAGCAACGTCGGTAGATGCTGGTCCGACAAAAGAGAGGGGGGCAAGGTCGCAAGCGAAAGTGAAACGAAGAAGCGTGCAGAGGGCTGGGACCAATCAGATCATGTACGACGCGGAATACTGACCTAGGACAAACCTGGTTCACGAAAGACGGTTCCGACTCTCTTGAAACTAATCTGGCGAGCGACTTGAGCTACTCAAGCACGTGTCAATTCCATGCACGGTCGCAATAAATTGTGCTGACCGCGGTGATCTCGGTACGCAAGATACCATGTGACTTGAGGTCGTCATCAGAGGTATCTGCGAAAACCGAAGCGAGGACGTCCTTTCTGTGATCAAAGTGACTCAAGATTTCCACGAGAGTGGGTATGAATTGCTTTTGGTGAGCTACCTCTGTGAGGGTGCGGGGGTCCTTTGCAGCCAGGGCAGCAAAGAAGGCTATCGTGGCATCGAGCACCTGGGGAATGTTGTGAGACGACGACTGAAAAGGATGGTGCAGACATACCTTGTCGCTCGTCCCAGCGCGCGCAGCCCAGAATTTTTCCCAGGTGCGAATGTAGAAATCGGAAGTTTTTGCCCGACGGTTGAAATCGGGATCGGAAAGTTTATTTAACACCTCCAAGGCGCTGGGATTATAAGTTACGGAGGGATGCGAGGAACAAGAAAGGACTACGGACCTCGCTCTTCGCAGACCAATTGCGCTCGAACTGTCAAGTCCCTCGAACAGATAGCCTACTTCGTCCATGAACCTCCTGCTCTCGCCCTTGCTTCTGAGTTCTGTGATGCTCTTCAGGTCGTTCATCATACCGGCGGGAAGGGAAGACTGAGAGATTTCCGATGGGTTGCGTCTGAGAGGAGTTGGCGCTGCCGCTGGTTCTTGTTGGCTCGGCTGTGGGTCATCTTCGGAGAGGTCGATTCCCCAGCGGGTGCGCAAGTCGGTATACGACTCGTGGAGTTCAGTGTCGTCCTCGATGGCATTTGATGTATTCGCGTCTGGGACAGGGAGAGCGACGAGGAAGGAGCGGGAAGATCCTGCGTATGTTCTGATGTTTCGGGAGGGAAGACTCGGAGGTTTCGGAGATGAAGGTTCCGGAGTGGGATCCCGCTCTGGAAACACGATTGGCAGCGAGTTCGCAGACGCGTTGCGTGATATTTGTGATCTCGGTGTGGATGGTGTCGCTAGCAGGGGTTTACAAGCCGATGTGTACTGATCGACTAGAGTGGCGTACCTGAGATGGAGGGATCTGTCTTTGAACGACCGAGCATACGTTTAACGACGCTCCCTCTCTGTGACATGCCAAAAGCCTTTGATCGTTTTCTCGGTGGAGTGTTGTCGTCGTCCGTTTCAGTCCTCGGTCTTTTGGTGTACATCAGGTGACAAAGAAGACGAGACTCTTTTCCGGATTCCGCTTTCTCTCTTTGTTTCAATGCAAGCTTTACAGTCTCGCATCGACTCGTTTCAAAAGACAAAACGTGTAAAGCGTTATCCAGGAAGGCCCTCGTCGTCCACAGCATCACTCAAGTGGCCACATCCAGCCCACTTTAGCGCAAATCCCAACACTCTCGCAGAGGCAGGCTTCTTCTTCGACCCCAGCTGGGACGACAGAGACAGCGTCGCCTGCTTCTTCTGCGGAAAGGAACTCAGCGACTGGGACGAAGACGACGACCCATTCCAGATACATTACTCAAAGTGCCAAAACTCGTGCGCTTGGGCCGTCGTAAGATGTGGCTTGACGGACGATCTCGACGAGGACGGGCGGTACGGCAGTCCTGTCCTCCACTCGCATCTCAATGGCTCACTCCTCCCCATAGCTTCGTGTTCGGGACCAGGTCCCGTCTGCCCTCGACCAAAGCCATGGAAAAGGCTCGGTTGGAAACATTCGGCACGGATTGGTGGCCCCATGACCAACAACCCGGCCACGGCGCAACGTCGATCAAGGTATGCCATACACCACGCCCTGATTGTTTCCAGCTGAGCACACACACAGATGGCCCAAGCCGGCTTCGTCTACACCCCACAGGCTGCCGGAGACGATACTGTAACGTGTCTGTACTGTAACCTTTCCTTGGGGGGTTGGGAAGAGGAGGACGATCCCGCGTACGGCTTCCACTTTGCTGCGACGCCGACCGCCCTGCTTAGTCTGCCACAGCTATGAACACCGTACGAGAGACAGCAAGTCTGAAAACGCTTGTCCTTTCCTCGCACTATCATCCAAACCCGCCCGCTCAAAACCCGCCCAACCAGCAAAGAAGCCACCAGTCGAAAAGCCAGAACAGCAGTCCGAAGACGAATTGGCTAACATTCCGGTGACCGAACCACCCCCTCCACGCGCCAAACGGGGAAAGACACGCTCCACCTCAACAGCCGCTCCCAAGTCCAGACGGAAGACGAGAGCCACCCGCGGCAGACCCGCCAAGGCCTCTGTTCCCCCGCCACCGCGCTCTCCGTCACTAGCTCCTCCCGAGCCGGACGAAACGGATATCCCCAACACATCCATGGCCGTCAACGACCCAGCTCCAACTCCCGAACCTGACTCTCCCATCAGACCGCCGCCGCCCCTCAGCCCTTTGCTCGTGAACGGCTCTATACGTCCGCTGCCCGATCGACCCGAGTCACCGCCCGCCCCCAGCCCACCTAGCAAGTCAGATACGCCACCCCCCGACACTGCTCTGAGACATCCCGATCCGATCGTATCCTTGTCGCCCACTGGGCAACCGTCCGTCGCACCATCCAAGCTGCTGACGCACGATGAACGCGCGATGTCGCTGGAGCAGTGGATACGACAGGAGATCGACCTCAGTCACGAGAGACTGATGACTGACGGTCAGAGACAGATCGAGTCATTTCAGACGAGGGCGGCTGAGCTGAGGAAATGTATCGACGAGTTATGAGTTCATCTTGGTTGCTACTAGAGTGGTATCGCGACGACAATATTGGTATAGCTCCTTCCGAAGAAGGTGGTGTGATTTTGATATCGTGTGATTACGCCCTCTCGAAAAGGGCGCTATCTGTATATCGATAGCTGATTATCAGACCTGCGTTGCTGTAGAATCATCCTGCCCGTTCTTGCCCACAGTGACTGGTACGTGAAGAATCCTATACACATACAAGCAAATTCGAAGAAAGCCTCTCGGGCAGAAGCATCTAGTACTAAACAACGCTCCAAACGTCCCCGCCTGCGAAACCAGCATCGATCGAAAGCCAGCATCCGAAACCAAAGAACTGCACAACGAGATGATATCTGAAGCAGTCATGAACAAGTGCCTGAAGAATATCGCGATACTCTATGAGGGGGAGGAGAGCCGCCGCCTGCGAAACCAGTGTCGACCGAAAGCCAGCCTCCAAGCCAAAGAACTGCACAACCTGACGCTGGAGTATGACGTAGTTAGGAAACAGCGCCGGATGAATAAAGCGAAACAGGAGGCGGAGAAGAGGAAAGCTGTGGAAGAGCGACGTCTCGAGCAAGAGGTCAAGGAAGCAGAAAGAAAGAAAAAGAGGCAGGCTGCAAAGAGACAGGCTGCGGTCAAGGTCGATTTGCAAGAGCAACAGCTCCAAGAGGTGCGTCCTCGTGCCAGTGAGGAAGCGGTGAAAGCTGCTGCTTTGAAGAAGAAACACAAGGAGCATCATCAGCATCTCGAGCAAGAGGTCAAGGAAGTGGAGAAAAAGAGGCAAGCTACAAAGAGACAGGCCGCTGCCGAGGACGATTTAAAAAAGCAGGGCGATATCGAGCGACAGGTGCGCCCTCGTGAGGAAGCGGTGAAAGCCGCGAGGGAAAGGGTCGCTGCTGCTTTGAAGAAGAAACACAAGGAGCAGCATCCTGAGCAAGAGGTCAAGGAAGTGGAGAAAAAGAGGCAAGCTACAAAGAGACAGGCCGCTGCCGTGGACGATTTGAAAAAGCAGCGCGATATCGAGCGACAGCTCCAAGAGGTGCGTCGTCGTGAGGAAGCGATGAAAGCAGCGAGGGAAAGGGTCGCTGCTGCTTTGAAGAAGAGACAGGAGGAGCAGGAGGAGAGGAGAAAGCAGGATCAGGAGGTGCAGCAGAGGCTGGAACACATGGGACTCTGTCTCATGGGATATCGGTGGATTCGACAGGAGGGTGGATACAGATGTGCCGGGGGTGCACATTTCATCAAGGAGCGGCATCTCGAGCAAGAGGTCAAGGAAGCGGAGAAAAAGAGGCAAGCTGCACAGAGACAGAAGGAGGAGGAAGAAAAGAGGGAGCAGGAGCAGGAAGTGGAGAAAAGGAGGCAAGCTGCAAAGAGACAGAAGGAGCAGGAAGAAAAGAGGGAGCAGGAACAGGAGCAGGAGGTGCAGCAGAAGCTGCAACACATAGGACTCTGTCTCATGGGATATCCGTGGATTCGACAGGATGATGGGTACAGATGTGCGGGGGGTTCGCATTTCGTCTCTCATAGCCAGGTCCGCGAACTATGAAAGTGGTTGCATCGCAAGCTTCTACGACGGTTGCTGAACGTCCTCGCACTGTCCCCGCTATGACGACTGTAAAACGCTGTCAATGAAAGCAGACCCTGATAGAAGGAACGACTGTCTTCCTGCTCTCGCCTTGCCCAATGCCGCTGCGCCGTGGCAGTTGCTCTTGAACATCTATCTACAGCAAGGCCCTCCTCTCTGTTTTTGGCGATCAGGTAAGGTCAGAAGGGGAGGGATGAAAGATGATGTAGGTTTGACGGGCGGACGAAGTGACGTCGACAATGCCCCGGGCCCTGAACGTCACGGTGTCATGATCAGACTGTCATCATGGAGCTTATCAGATCAGTCCTGCAGTTCTTCTGCCATGCATGCCGTGTTCGATATTCCGAAACACTGCAATTCGCCGTGCATATACAGTAGTCACGGTATAACTAGTACTCGCGAGCTCGTCTACCATTTACTTTGTTACTTTATGTGAAAAAAAAAGCATGCTACGTATCCTACATCACGTATCAGTCCGTCATGGATAGGCCGTTCAGAAGCTGTGCTTGGAGGCAGTCAACCAGAACCCAGCACCCTGCTGTTTGGCGATGTCGAGTTCGAGGGCAGTCGGCTGGCGGCTACCATCCGCGCCCGCGAACGTGCCGGCACCCCAAGGCGACCCTGTTCAAGGATGCGCAGAGCCATCAGCCAATCGAAACTGCAAATGTCCAAGCACACGGGACTCACCACCGTGAACTTCATTCAAGTTGGCGAGCTGAGCAAAGGTACGGCCGTAACCAAGAGGGACGTAGATGATACCATGGTGGGTAAGCGTCGAGAGCGTGCTGATGACGGTCGACTCTTGTCCACCACCCAAAGTGCCCGTAGAAACGAACACCCCAGCCAGCTTGCCAACCAAGGCACCCTTTTGCCAGAGCCCGCCAGTCGCATCCCAAAAGGTCTGTAGAGAAAAGAATGACGGAAAGTCAGGCAATGCAGCTTATCCGGCTAGATCGGCTCGGACGAGACTCACCTTCCACTGCGCGGGGAAGGTCCCGTAACGAGTAGGAACGCCCAAGAGGAAGGCATCATATGCTGCGAGTTGATCGGGCGAGATCACTGGGTAGTTTGGTTTAGCAGGGGCATGCAATTTCGCAAGAACATCTGCAGAGAGGGTCTCTGGGATTCTAGACAGAGGATGGGTGATCAGAACGATCAGTCGACAATCGATGCATGAACGTACTGGTAGATAGTAGCAGAGCCACCGGCCTCAACAATACCGGCCTTGACAGATTCTGCGACTACGCAAGGCGAAGTCAAAACAGATCAACCGCTAACGTCGACGCTCTGCACTTACGTGTGGCAATGTGGCCGTACATCGTGTAGATGACGATCGCTACCTTTGGAGAAGACATGTTGGGTAGATTGGATAGTATGCACGAGTGGAGGAAAGAGATCGAGTTGGATGGGGCTCGTTCGAGCGATCGCGCTGGTATTTGTAGCTTTGCAGGTCCAGGTTGGCGTTTCAAGATTCTGTCTTAATCAGCGATTGGAAGCTTCCAAGTCGGGCACATCTAGGACACGCAATCCCTGATACATTAATCGATCACGACAGACTTGCACAAAAAAGCACCAGCGATACTCACGAGAATCATTGGCTTTGTCACTGTGATATATCAGCCGAGCATCTGTCGGGAAAACTACTAGCAACGATCGAGAGATCGTCAGACTAAGACTCCCTGTCAGACATAGGTGTCGCGTCACTTCAACACTCACAACGTCTGCACAGTAGAGCTGTGTCTTCATATTCGTGCATTTTTTTCTCTTGCCGGGCCCAGATCCAGCTTAACCCCGCTCCCGTTATCAATCGTCTTCGAAAAAGGGATAAACGGAACAAAAGCTGAATGCGTTTCTCACCTTGATAGGAAGGGGCTGATCAAAGGAGGTCCTGGCGGGGTTTGACCACATGCCAAATTGATCCCCGCGCCTTGTCACATGGGCCTGACCGTGGATGCCAAAGGTCAACTTAAGGTATGCCAGCTAATGATGGCAGTTTGAAAAAAAGGCTCTGCTCAGCAATTTCGCCTTGATTGCGCCTTGAGGTCAGTATCGTTTGATGTGATGCACATAGTATCAGGGCTATCGAGGAACCATGTCTGTGCCCGCGCAACAACGAATGCTCCAGCATCACTGGCAAATTGTGGCAATGACTACCTGGACTATATAGTAATGAGTCCTCAGTACTTTAAGATAGTTATTCATTTGCCTCGGTGGCCATGAGCATGTGCAGTACTAGTGAAGACGAGGAGCTCTTTGGCCTTTGAACCTTCGACGTGCCCAGCAGGTGCGCAGCCCAATGCCGAATGCCAATGTCGCCCATACAGGCCACACCAGGGATGCATTAATGATCCCAGGCGCACCTTGGGCCAGCTGAATAGTTGTGTCGTGAGTTGCGTGGGTGTGGGTGGGCAGCGGCCCTGAGGTGAGCAATATTAATGCTGGCGCGAATAGTAAGTATGGAATTTTCCAGCAACCAAAAGTTTCTGGGTGATTACTTGTTTCTTTCGTGTCAGCATGTCCGTTGCTCGCCGCCGCCGCCGCGACATGACTAAGATCAGCTCGACATACTTCTAGATCTGTCGTTTTGTTCACAGACCCTGATCGAATCAGGGTAGGACCAGAGACTTGAACTCTGAAAGTCAAA
This sequence comes from Leccinum sublutescens, assembly GCA_038091555.1. Taxonomy (NCBI): domain Eukaryota; kingdom Fungi; phylum Basidiomycota; class Agaricomycetes; order Boletales; family Boletaceae; genus Leccinum; species Leccinum sublutescens. The sequence continues at coordinate 2,611 of JBBPOR010000549.1, read as the reverse complement.
CACGTACGATGAAGATAGCGATGCCGACTTGCTCGAGGTACCAGTTCATCTCAAGCTTTGTTTCCTGATTGAAACATGACATCACACGCCAGCACAGACCCAGCTGCCACCCTCGACGGGCCCACAACTGATTCTCATTTCAACTTGGACAAGGTCCGTGATTGAAACATTCCCCTTTTGCTTCGGCGTTGACGCTTCAGAAGCCACGCTCGCCGACGTCGCCCGGTCACAATGATGGCCAGGTGCCACCGCTTTAGTTTCTCTCATCCTACGCCACGTCGCAATTTTGCGACCCTCCAGGCCAGCCCGTGACTTCCTCCCCAGCGGTGCATTCAGAGAGAGCGCGGACCTTGCTACCAATTTACTTGGAAATTACTCGACAATGCGGAGCTGAGAGGGGGAGAACCGTCTATGGCGACGATGAGAGTGCAAAAGGCCGAGTTCAAGCATGAACACACAGGAACGGACGCGGACGGGAAACGCGCAGAACGGCCGACAAGAAGGCCACGCGACGAATTAGCAAAATGCAAAAGCGAGTCGCGACGGCGTGGTGAACGCATTGCCTCGACCTCTCGTATAGAAAGTCACAAGATTGGAACGACAAAGACGGCTTCGGACCTGTGAAGACAAGATGAATCTGCTCAGCGGGAAGAGGTCGTCGCATTCAATGGAAGCATACGTTTTCTTTGGAATTTGACGAAGATGTTCGCGACGAGTACTCAACGTTGGGAGAAGAAGTGACGAATGTGGCGTTGTATGATGTACATACATACGATGGTCTCGCTACTGCGCACAGTTTTAGCCAGGTGTCATGACCTCTAGGCACTCAGGCATGCGTATTGGCAAGCCCGATAGACTGAGGCTCCTTGCCTGTTGTGCGGCTAGTGTAGCTTCCTGCCACGGTGCGACTGAGTCCGAATTTGATGCATACCTTTGCAGTGAAGTTCTTGCTGTGGGCCTCGTTTTTTCTATCAGAAATGTACACTGCAAGTATGCAACTGGCCGCCTATATGAACCCACTGCTGCAGAACCCCCGTCACTCAGAACTTGCCCACAATGATTGCATTCCTCCGTGCTCTCGGACTTCACTTCCTCCAAATGTGTATGAATATACGCAACCAATTTTTTGCCCCAGCTTCTCTCCTCCAACCACCACCCGACTCGGATTCGCATTCATCAGCTACCAATGACTGCGAACATTTCTTTGTGACACGTGCGTACCAATCTCGCGCTGGCATCCCTGGAGACATCGCAAACACACCTGTTCAGTCATACGTGCCACGAACGTTGCATGCGGCCTCCGTCGCATGCCAGCAGGCTTCCATGTCATTGTGGAAGTCGATGGAAGGACCATACAAACATCCAACAAACCCGTGTCGACAGCAAAGGACGCCGTAGAATGGGATGAAGAAATCCTCTTGTGCGTAATTCCTTGCCGAATCTCTGCTCCTTTCATTCAATAGCTGCCAAAGGCCATCAAATCAATCATCTGTTATTTCTTTCAGTGTCTACTCATCGTTCGAGCTTGGACCGAGGCTAGGAAACGGAGAATTACTCGGCCGATTCAAGAGCACCGTAGGAGAAGTGTTTCATCATCAGAATGAACACCTTGAGTGTGAGCATCTCCTTTGTCTACCACACACTCTTGACATCCCCTCGTAGTCACCGACTTTACAGCGCAGAAGGATGATATATTACCGTCGTGTTCGTCCCTTCGCATCATCACGGAGCGACGCATTTGTGACACGAATGAAGGCTGTCCCAAATTCGACGTAAGCAGACTGTTCATGGCGATGTAGTCATTTTCTGAACTTATGGAAATAGGTACCGGAGTCACGCGAAATGAACGCTCTGGAACGGCTTACAGATGATGGACATCGTGCTCTCCTGCATTACCGCCAGGGACAGGACCAAATGGATCTAGACACAGCCATCCAGACCTTCGAGCGTGTTCAGGAGATTTGCCCCATCGATTACCCTTATCGCTCAGCCGTACTATTCAACTTGGCCAATGCAAAGTTCATTGACTGCCAAGCCAACAATCGATACCACGACTTAGACGTGCCAATCGGATTGTATCGGGATGCTCTACAACTTCGGAGCACAGATCATCCAGATCATGGCATGACGGTACTGGAACTTGGTCTTGCGCTACTTGCCCGCTTTCAGAGGCGAGGGTTCGAGATCGACAGGGAGGAAGCAAAGGATTTATTAGCAGGTGTGGTGGAGGTCTCGGCGACAGAAAGTTATACATACCGAGCAGGGCTTTTCGCATTGCAGATGGCCGAGGCTTCACTATCTGTGGATGTAGGAGACGCTGGGTCCTCACCAGCAGAGCAAGCGAATAACGACAATGTGATACAAGAGACACGGGACCTACTCGTTGACTTCGGGGTGCTGTTATCTGATCGGTTCGAACGCAATGGCGTGCTCGCTGATATCCACAAGGCAATTTCGATGTTCGAGTATGCCGTGGATCTTACCCCCAATAACCATCCTGCCATGCTTTCTATGTTGGACGGTCTTGGAATCGCGCTGTGGCATCGCTTCAACCATCTCGGTGACCTGGCGGATATAAACAAGTCTGTCTCAACGTTGGAGGAGGCAGTGT